>JAJOZX010014024.1:0-82104 GCA_023014485.1 Bathynomus jamesi | reverse complement strand
ATATGGGATGTTAAGACCGAGCAGTATTCCAATTTGGGTATGATCAGGGTTTTCAGTAGAGGAATCATTACATTCCTATCCCTTCGTTTAAAGGTTCCCCAATATCTGCCCCCGTTATTTTCTCTGCTCTGTTTACTACTAATTATTTTGCGTTTTAAATTTCGCATCATTTTTCATTACAACCCCTAAATCTTTGCTCCAGAATTTCTCCGAATTTCGGTCCATTTGGGGTATAATATTCCATGGATTTTAGGTCTTCTCTTTTTCCGTACCGTAACAGTTGAAATTTCTCAGTGTTAAACTTCATATTGTTGTCTTCCGTTCCACTTGTAGAATCTGTTCGTGTCTATATATATAGATATATATATATATATATTATATATATATATATATATATATATATATATATATATATATATATATATATATATCTATATATATATATATATATATATATATATGATGAATAAAACCACGAAGGGAAAAGAAACACAAAGTGGTGCTCAAGTGGTGTTTCTTTTCCCTTCGTGGTTTTATTCATCATAAATATTTTTCACGTGTCACTTTCGCGAAATAATTTTTCATATAATATATATTATTATACACAGACCGTGCACAGAACAAGAAACTCTTCTGGGAAGATTAAATCCACTATAATCTGAATAAGTAATGGGAAATAGTAAATACTAAAGTTTTTCTTTTCATGATGGAAGCCCAACGTGGGCAACGGGTCACTAGCAGAGAGGCCCCAAAATATAGCTTCCCTAACCAGCTATCTGCTAAGCTGAAAGGATCTAACTTTGGGACGGGGTCTAGGGTTTAAAGCTGCCTAGACAGCTACAGTCAGAACCTCAACATACGCAAGAAACTCGTTGCATTTACGTCGGATTGAATACATCAAAGAAGAAAGGGTCGCTATTGTATTTTTAGCTAAAACACAAAAAATTAAAAAATCAAAAGGAAAATTTGAGAGTCCACTTCAAGGCATTTAACGCATCCGTTTAATGTGCTGCAACTCAGAATGGTCCTCTGAGAAACTTTTATGTTACAGAGACCGTGCATTGAACAAGGAACCTCTTCTGAGGTTCTGAATGTAGTTATCTAGGCAGCGTTAAACCCTACACACTGTCCTGAAGCTGGGTCCCAGCTGCTTAGCAGATAGCTGGTGAGGAAAGCTATATTTTGGGGCCTCTTTACTAGTGACCCGTTTCCCACGTTGGGCCTCCAAAATCAAAAAAGAAAAACCTATAGTATTTGTCATTTACCATTCTTATTCGGACTATAGTGAATTTAATTTTGTCAGAAGAGTTCTTTGTTCCATGTACGGTGTGTGTGTGTGTGTGGTGTGTGTGTGTGTGTGTGTGTAACAAGTTTCTCAGGGGACAGTGGCATCGCTGACTACGAATCCATCGGCTGCGGGATCGAGATCCGGTGACGGCAGGCGGCGCGTAGCAAAACCCAGCTGTTCATCCTTCCACAAAAAAAAAACGATTGGTAGATAAATGGGTACCCTGGGTAGCCTCGTGGTTAAGATGCTGGGCTGCTGGTGGGGCGTAGTTCGAATTCCACATTAAACTGTAGGTCTAAGGTGGAGTGACAAGCTTGACCTTCGTCATAATGAACAATTCTGGCGGAAGCAAAACCCAAAGTTAAACCAAGGTTACATGTATATATATGATGCACAGTTGCACACTCACAAAGATAAATGAAAAGCGACTCCAAGGCCTTTCATGTATTTAGCAATACACCTTATCAGGGAATGAAGGGAAAAAGCAAAAATTAACGGTTTTTGTTTTTCTTTCCTTTGGGATTGACCGCCTTTTCAAACCTAGACAGGTTCATATCACGACGAGACTAAGTTAGAGGCAGGACAGGAGCCGCGACAGTTGGAGGAAATCAAATATAGGGCCAACAGAGAAAGAAGCACTCTCTACAAGAATGGACCGAAGACGCCGCGTCGAGGCCGGACGGAATGTAACTCCGGGAAGCACTGCGAACGAAAGGTTGAATAAAGAAGGCAAAAAATAAATACGTGCTCAACAGTGAGAAGACCATGACAATGCGGGCAAGGCTTAGGAGGATTTCTGGACACAAGGTGGCCATGGGTCAAACGGGTATGACCAATTCTCAGACAAGCCAATAGAACTTCCTTATGCCGGGATTTGTGATACGAAGAAGACTAATGACGAAAAACAGGCTTGAGACGGCGGAGTTTGTTCACACCGACGTCATCCCAGTCGCGCTGTCAGTGACCTGAAATAGCGGCGAAGGGAAGGAACGAAATCTGAAAAGGGCAAACATTTAGGGGTAATAAGAAGAGAGCAAGCTTGTCTGCCCAAAAGGTCCACCTCCTCGTTACCGGCAATACCCACATGAGAGGAGATCTAACAGAAAGAAATACTCGGCGAGGAATAAACAGTGAGAAAATGGACAAATTGTTGTATCCTTCAGACCAGAGGGTGTTTAGGGTCATAAAATTCTACGGGAATCCGAAAAAAATAAAGGAACTCCGGGGAAGAACGCCAATATGGGTTAGAGCTTCCAGAATAGTAAAGAGCTCTGCTGAGTAAATGGAAGTGTCGTGAATGAGATAAATACTCCGAACAGACTTATAAGGGAGATGGAAAACCGCCGAAGTGGCCACGCCTAACAGAGAATGGGAGCCATCTGTGTAGATATGAATGGAAATAGTGACAAATAAGGTGTTCACGGAACAAGGCCAATAGGACAGTACTAGGGGTGGATTTTTTATCAGAGGGACACAAATCTTTGCAATAGGAAATCGGATGTAGAATCCACGGAGGAAGGACCTAAAACGAGACTGGGAGGATCTGAAGTGGAGGAAGAGCATGATGAGAGAGGAAGGTATGGACAGTTGAAGTATGGTGCCAAGAATCGTCTAGAGGAAGAGTTGTATCAAGGGCAGTACAGAGAAGGGAGGAAGGAATCCTATGAGCGCGGTAATAGCTTTTTGTCTGAAGGTATGGACGACGGTACTGGAGGGGAGGGGAATCGCACTCCGCCTGAAGGCTAGCCATCGGTGAAGAGCGAAGGCTCCGGTAGCCAGGCGGAGACCCCAATTATGAAGATCCAGGATCCGTAATCGAGAGACGGAAGCGGAGCCGTAAACCTCACAGCAATAGTCATTTCTCGATTGAACTAGAGAGGTGTACAGGCAAGAGAGTGTACGCCTATCAGCGCCCCAAGACATGTGGGAGAGATGATCTAAAGTGCAAGGGTACGCAGAGTGGAAAGTCACAAATCCCTCAAATGAGATACACAATTAAGACGGGAGTCGAGGGCGATGCCTAAAAACTTAAATGTGTCCCTTACCGGAGTGGAATTCCCGGCTAAAAACAGCAAGAGAGGTGGGACAGAAGTAGTCCCACGTCTATGAAAAGACATACACACAGTTTTGGCTGGGGAAAGAGGGAAACCCACAGACGTTGCCCATCTTTCGACAGCATTAACTGCAAGCTGCACCTGTCTTGCAGCCACTCTTAGAGAACTACCCGCACCGTAAATGGCAAGATCATCATTCCACTTTATGGAAGATGGTAAAAAATGGACAACCGAATTCATAACCCGAGAGAAGCGGAGAACGTTGAGGACAGATCGTTGCGGGACTCCTTCCTCTTGTATGGTTAAATCGGAGATAGCACTACCAACTCTAAAAGTTCGGTTCCTTAAAAAATTAGTAATAAAAAGAGGGAGAAAGCCTATAAAATCCACAGAATGGAGACGTTGGAGAACATAAAATCTACACGTTGTGTCACAGGCTTTGTGGATATCGAAAAAGACAGCCACAGTAATTTGTTTGCGAGAAAATGCAGTCTGGAGATCATGGCTAAGGAGAAGTAAAGGATCTAGGATACTACGGAATTGGCGGAAACCAGACTGAGATGGGGGAAGGAGTCCTCGCCAGTCTAGGATAAAGGACAGTCGGGACACGGCCATCTTTTCCACGAGCTTACAAATACAATTGGTGAAGGCAGTCGGGCGAAAATTTTGAGGAAGGGAGGCGTCCTTGTCAGGCTTCGGGATAGGAATAACTATGGACTCACGCCATCGAGAGGGAAAAACACCCTCAATCCAAATATGGTTAAAAACGGTAAATAAAAAATGAAGTTGAAATATGCATGGACTGCAGCATTTTGTAATGGATACCATCCGGGCCAGGCGCTGTTTCTCCGAAAGGATAAGGCAAATTTAAGTTCACGCATCGTCATCAATCGATTATAAGGTTCATTGTTCAGGGCGGTCGAAATGAAGATCCTCCCTCTCCATTGCATCTTTCCGTAAATAAAAAGCCGGAGAATATCGGGCAATACTTGAAGCTGCGGCAAACGAAGCAGCCAGAATATTCGTCACTTCTCTCGAGTTAAAAATGTCCCTGCCATCGACATGGAGGACTGGGGAACGAGGGGGAGCGAACTTTCGGGAGATGCGACGAACCCGGTTCCAAACCGTGGCAATCGGGGTCGAAGATGTGATCCCGGAGATGTATTATTGTCAGGAGTCCCTCCGGGCTTGTTTAAGGACTCGACGGGCCACTGCCCGAGCCCTTTGCGTGGCAATGCGGTTATCTGGAGATTTTTGGCCGTAAAACCGGCGAGTAGCAGACTTCTCGTTCCGGACAACCTCCGCACACTCCCGAGACCAGCAAGGGGACGCGGGTCAAATGAGAGGTACACCGTCTACTGGGAATTGTCTTCTCAGTCGCATTCAAAATTCTCACACCCAGGAAGTCTAAACATCCGTCCACCGATGAAAAATCATGGGTTGTACAGGACACGTAGGTAAGACTGCGATGGGACTCCCAGTTGGCTCTAGAAGAAAGCCAATGGGAGGAAGGTGGCAGTTTAGTGTCGGGAACAATAAATGACAGCCACACCGGGAAATGGTCACTCCGGTAGTCATCCCCCAGGACTTCCCAGAAAAAGTCCAGGAGAGCATCGGTGAAACAAAAGGAGAGATCAGTGAGCAGACAGGGAGTTTGTATAACCAGTAGAAGGCATAGATCGAGAACCCAAAATCATTTCTTGGAGACAAACACAGGCAGGTTGGTACGTTTGTAAAAGAAGGGAAAACCTTCCTAGTTGACAAAAATGCCGCGACAGTTCCAGTGAAGGATGGAACTAAAATTAGTTATTATAATGGAGATATAAAAGAGCAAAATGTAAAAGATAGAGTTAAATACAAAAGGTAAAAGTAAAAATTAGATACGAAAAGGTAAACATTAAATATGAAAAGGTAAAAGTTGAAAGTAAAATATAAAAAGATAAAAGTTAAAGAACTACCGACCAGAAGCAATGAAGCAGATACAGCGGTTCTCCCGCAAGTTCGGATCTGACCTAACCTGTTCGGGCTGAGGCCGCAGGCGGGGATCAGACGGCCGAGCAGGGAGAGATGAAGTAAAAGGAACTGGTATGCAAGACTTCCTAAGGCGACCCCGGCGCACTCCTAAACAAGGAGCTGGGACAGAGGTATTGTCGGAACAAGGAGAGGCGGAGCCAAAGTGAACGGTTGACGGAGAGCAAGAATATGTTGGGGGCACAGGGAGGTCTAACAAGGAGCGAGAACGGGCGGGTAAGGCTGACGGGAGGGAGTCCAACACCGCAAGTTGGCTCTCCAACTGGCGGAAGTTCGGAGGGCGAGGAACAGAGATAGACGACCTTGGTGAGGTACTGACGAGGCTCACTTGGGAAGAGGGAATTGAGCCACCAGGACCCGTAGTACATACAGGGTTCCGGCTAGGAAGAGTAGGGGTTACCGACTTGGGACAGAGGGATGAAGTAGGACCCCGGGCAGGGTCTGCAAGGGAACCACTCACGGTGGCAGGGGTAGACTGCGGAGAGAGAACCAGATCCGAGCACCGATGGCGGCGGCGAGAAACTGGAGAACCAGAGGTGGTCTCCTCGGCCCTACGCTTAATACCCTCCCGACCAGCAGGAGGGTCCCCACAAGGAGGCAGCCCCGCAGACGCCCTCAAAGGAGAGAATGGCGGCGCGGGGGCGTTTGGGCCAACGAAGGTCGAGGAGAAACACATGGAGACTGCTGAGACCAGGATTGGCAATTAGACCCCCCCCCCCCCCCCCCAAAAAAAAACCACCTCTGAGTAGGTTTTATTGGGTTTTTTAAATGTTTACTTTCTGTCAGGATATTTTTCATTAAACGTGTATTAGAAGCGTACTTTAGTAAGTACTCCTCTATATACCTACCTACTTTTGCCAATAAATAACACTAGGCAACAAAGATTTTGTTACAGAAGACCAAATAGGTGCTCCTAGCTAATTTCGGTATGCTGATTTCAAATCTATAATTAGATTTTTTCTATCACGTCTAGATTTTGTGTAAAATGCAAATCACTTTTAGTAAAATTTTCTACCACGTCCAGATTTTGGTTTTAATCGGCTTAATGCCAGTAATATGAAACTTGCTTTTCAAGGTTAAAGCAATTTTTTTTGCCAACTATATACAAATTCGAACAACTTTGATAAATAAAATTTATCCCGAGTTGGCAACACTGAGTCAAGAGCATAGTAACGGGCAACGGCTCAACGGTCAGTAGCTACGTGACAGTCAAGCAGAACGGTTGTTGAAGCTCTCTGCTGATGAGCAAGTGACAGGTTGTGGTGACTTGTGTGTTTTTATAGCATTTGTTTTGTACTACGGTGTGTATTTCTTTTTATTTTGCACATCGTAATAATTACTTTCTACGTTTTTTCAGATATTGTATGGTAATTCAAAATGGCATCAAATAAACGTGCTTGTGTAAATCACCCAGACAACTTCTGCTTTGTCTGTGGACAATATACACCTAAGCCACAACGTAGAAACATAACAACAAAGATTAAACTTGCCTACAAGTGTTATTTTGACTAAGTTAGGAGACCAACAGAGGGACTGGGCACCACATATTTGCTGTGCACAGTGCAATGCAAAGTTAATAGCTTGGATGAATGGTAAAAGAAAAGCTATGCCGTTCTCAGTCCCCATGGTTTGGCGTGAGCCGAAAAATCACTTCAATGATTGTTATTTTTGTTTGACAAAGATTGCTGGTTTCACAAAGAAAAACAAATCAAAGATCACGTACCCAAACTGCGAATCAGCAATGAAACCAGTACCACATGATGAAACAAATCCACCACCAGTTCCACCAGCAACGATAACAGACAGCAGTTCATCTGAAGATTCTGCTAGTAATATAGAAACAGGGAAAGATGCATATATGTTCCAGATGCAAATATTTCCCCACATTTGTTAAGTCAAGCGGAGTTAAATGACTTAGTGCGCGATTTGGAATTACCAAAAGAAAAGGCAGAGTTGCTTGGTTCAAGACTTCAAGAATTTAATCTTCTCCAACCAAACACCAAAGTTTCCCATTTCCGCCATCGCCATTTGCAGTTTTCATCATTTTACTTACAGGAAGAAAACGTTTGTTTCTGCCACGATATCAGTGGTCTGATGCAAGGGATTGGCTGTCGCTATGATCCAAAAGAATGGAGACTGTTCATTGACTCTAGTAAAGCTAGCCTTAAAGCTGTATTACCGCACAACGGCAATGAAAAACCTTCAATACCTGTAGCACATGCCACTGGTCTTAATGAGACTTATGAATCGATGAAACTGCTGCTAAGACTCATCAAATATAAGGACCACACATGGAATATTTGTGGCGACCTTAAAGTTGTATCATTACTTCTTGGGTTACAGTTGGGCTACACAAAGCATACAGTATGTGCTTTTTGTGTCTATGGAACAGCAGAGATGACAAGAACCACTACAAAAAACATGATTGGCCATCTAGAACTGAACATGTTGTTGGTAAATACAATGTGAAACACCCAGCACTTATTGACCCTCAGAAAGTACATCTTCCACCACTTCACATTAAACTTGGCCTTATGAAAAATTTCGTGAAGGGTATGGATCATCAAGGTAGTGGTTTCCAATATTTAAAGGATAAATTCAAAGGAATATTGACAGATGCTAAGCTCGAAGCTGGAGTTTTCACTGGACCACAGATCCGCAGTGTCATCCACGACTCATCGTTTCCATCTAACCTAAATGAGAATGAACTAGGAGCATGGACATCTTTCGTTGAAGTTGTCAAAAATTTTCTTGGAAACCACAAAGCTGAAAACCACCGTAAACTCGTAGAAAACATGCTTAAATCTTATGAAATAATGGGATGCAGAATGTCTTTGAAAATTCATTTTTTACATTCTCATCTTGACTTCTTCCCGGCCAACCTTGGGGCTGTAAGTGACGAGCATGGTGAGCGCTTCCACCAACAGATCTCAGTTATGGAAAACAGATACCAAGGTAATTTCAACCCAAATATGATGGGAGATTATTGTTGGTTCCTGCAGAAGGAGAGCTCGTCATCCTACAAGCGACAAAGGAAGAGGACACACCAAAGTTTCACTTAAGAACAGGAATTTGCCTTTCAGTAGTAACAACAAAATACTAACGCGCTTTGGGTGGATGGTTGGGCGCAGGGGTGGTAACTCCGCCAGCGGAATTCCGCTATCTGTCTTAAGCCAGAATAAAGGAGGAAAGACATCCCTGTTCACTAATTATTTAAGTATGCTTAACATAAAACGTGGCACGGAAAAGTAGCTTAGACGGCTTTCGTAATAGAAGCGGGTGAGAAAAAAAATGAAAAATAGGGGTTTTCGGTTACACAAAATCTGGACGTGATAGAGAAATTTTGATATCAGATCTGAAATCAGCATCACCGCTTTAGTAGGAATCAGTAGTTCACGTGTCTGTAACAAAAACAAAGTTGAAATTTGTTGCCTAGTGTAATCATTGCAAGAGTTATGTATTTTTCTTAAAATGTATATTAAATATACTACTGTATATACATTGAGAGGGTATTTAGTTACCTAGTAGAGTAGACTAGTGTAGAATAAAAAAGAATGATCTAACCAGTTAAACTGAAATTAATTATTTAATAGTGATTAAAAAATGAAATTTAGCAAGTTATATTTATGGCTTCTAACTTAGGTCTAAGATATATTATATAAAATTTTAATACCAGTTATTAACTATTCAGAATTCTTTAAAAACCATAGTTTATGAAATAATAGAAGTACTAATCCATTATGTATAGTATTTATATTGAAAAATGCAGAAACCAAAAAAGGTGGGTTTTTTTGTTTTTTTTTAACTAAACCGAGTTTTTTCCAGCCTTAGTCAAGTCAAGGTTAAAAAAAGTCAGGAGGAGGTGGGTAGAGGAGAAAGAAAAAGATCATGCGGGAAATCAGCCGCAGCCGCATCCCCAGACGGGTCCAATGGTCCACGAAGGCAGAGAGAGCCCTTACATCAGAGGAAAATGCATTTCCCCATTGGCCATAGAGGAACGCGCCCCATAGCTCCGGACAAAGCAAAAGGGAACATCAACGTGTATATACGTATACTGTATATACGTGTAGAGAATAAACATAATAGTTGGGAGTAATTGTCAAAAAATGAACAAGTACCGATTAAAGGAAAAATGTAGTTTAATAACATGTGGTCCACTTTAAATGTTTCTGAACTATTACCGAAATTACTTACAAAGTATACGAATGCACATTCTAGAATGTTTCTTTTAGGTCCATTTTTATTTCATTATATGTATACATATAGGAGGAGATTAAGACACTAATCGACAGGGAAGTACTTTTGGGTAGATGTTAGGCAGGAATCAGGGGAGTGCTGAAACTCCCATTTCTCCCGTCACTGTCGTCCTTAGCTGATCTCTTTCCATGTCTCATCTACCCTGCGAGCAGTCGAGCATGCTCTCAATCTCAAACACACGTTTCTCCCTCTATTTCTCGCTAGACATACGTGCATCTTATACACTACACCAACTTTTCAAAATTTATATTAAAAAAAAATGGCATCAATGAGCCTTGGAGACTGTTTTTGGCTCTCTCCGTCTTCTGGGAGGGGTCACTTTTGCGGGCGCTCGCCCTCCACCCCCTCCTTCATACATAAAATTCTACAAGCATATTTATGCTGTTTTACTCTGACATCTAAAAATTCTCCCGTTTGACCTATATAAACTGAATCGCATTATTTACATTCCACTGAACAGACACGATCAACAGCATTATTTGGGCTCTATTATTAAGCGCGATTTAATAGCATTTGTATAATAACTAAAATCTACGTTAATTCCAATTGTTTATAGTAAGATTGGAAAGTTCCATGGTAAGGGAGGCCAAGGATATTTTTATGATTAAACTCCTCGTGGACTACGCTATAATAATACTTTTTTTTTTAGCTTTGCTTAAACAATTTTCTAGAAATGGAACAGGATAACAGTTTAATACCAATCTTCATAATACTACATAATTAAGAAAAAAATAGAAGAAAAATTGAAGATTTATATATGGAATTTCTTGGAAACAGAATTATGCCTTCTATTGTAAACTTCAACATTGTTCGGTACCGGTATATAAAGTATATTTTATGTCTGGCAAGTCTGGCTCATAACTTCGACGTTCATGAATCTTTTGGTAAATTCAATAATTGTTTCATTTATAAAATTTAGTGTTTAAGAGGAAAACGACGAATGCTTAACATTAATAGGAGGAGAGTATAAGACGTCAATCGACCAGGGAGGTACTCCGGGGAGTACGTTAGACAGAAGACATGGAGTGCTAGAATTTCCGTTTACCCTGTCATTGTCCTCCTGAGCTGGTCTTTTCCCGTCTCCCATCTACCCTGTGATGAGTCTCCCTATTCTTTACTACACATACACGCATCCTACGCACTACATAATCTTTTCAAATAAAAAAATGGCAACAACTTCAAGAGGGTCGGAGTCTCTTGGGGAGAGGACCATAAATGTCCCCACTTCTGGCTTCCCCGCTGCCGATACCTGGGACCCGGACCCGGACAGCGGGGCTGGATCTGCTACTGCTCATTCGAGATGTTCTGGGCCTTTACTCGATTCACTTTTCATAAACTTCTGCAATATTCGTGGCCTTTCCTGAAATTTTCAATCTGTTGAACATCACCTCTCCTCTTCCTCACTGAAACTCAGGTGTCTTGGACGAGTGACAGCAACCCCTTTTCTGTGCCTCTTACTTTCTCTATACTCAATTTGTATCTGGGCTCAACTCTAGGAAAGCGTAAGGTCCTAATGGTGTCCCTCCTGTTTTTCTCGAGAACTGCGCTAGGCAAACTCCTTGTCTTTCATCTGGGATTTTTCCTTCCTGTTGGAAGTACGCTTTCATTTACCCTGTCCCAAAGAGGGATGACCGCTCTCAACTCTCCAACTATCGTTCAATTGCTTTGATTTCTTGCCTTTCTAAAGTTTTGAATCTATCCTTAATAAGATAATTCTTAAACACCTCTCTTCACACAATCTTCTTTCAGATCGTCAGTATGGTCCGTAAGGGACGCTTTACTGGTGATCTTCTTGCATACATCTCTGACTCTTGGTCATCTTCGTTTCGGGATTCCGGTGAAACCTTTGCTATTGCGCTATACATACCAAAAGCTTTTGATAAAATCTGGCACAAATCTTTGATCTCCAAATTGCCCTCCTTCGGCTTCCATCCTTCTATCTGTGCCTTCAACTCTGATTTCCTTTCTCGCCGATCTATAGCTGCGGTTGTAGATAGCCACTTTTCTTCTCCTAAAGAAATTACCAGTGGTGTTTCTCAGGGTACTGTCCTGTCACCCACTCTTTTACTTTTATTGGTACTTTCCTGTTATCACGGACCCCAGACTTTTTGCCAGTTGCCAGACTTCAATTTTGACAGAATATTTTCGTTAAAACTAACAAAAATATCACGACTTAACCTAACGTTACCAACCAATTAGGTTAATTGAATGCCCGATTAGGTAAACTGTACGCCTTTGATAATTGGTTAGGTTGTCGTGATATTTTTGTTAGTTTTAACGAAAATATTCTCTCTCTTCGTTAGTTTTAACGAAAATATTCTGTGTCAAAATTGAAGTCTGGCAACTGGCAAAAAGTCTGGGGTCCGGGATAACAGGAAAGTACCCTTTTATTTATCAATGATTAATTAAGTCGCACTTCCTGGCCTATCCACTCCTATGCTGATGATTCCACTCTTCATTTCTTCACCCGCTTCATAAAGCGTCCCTCTCAACAGTCACTCGATGATTCGCATAGGACGGCTATGGTGCACCTGATCTCTGAACTTCCTGCTATCTCTGACTGGGACAGAGAAAACGTTGTGGCTTTCAATGCTTCAAAAACCCAGTTCTTCCATCTGTCTACTCGTCACAATCTTCCACACAACTATACCCTTACCTTCAACAATACACAACTCAATTCTCTTAACTTTCTTGGCGTTTCCTTTTTTCCTGATCTTTCCTGGAAAGATCACATATATTCTCCGAAACAACTTCTAAGGGGTTAGGTGTTTTGTACTGGCTCCGCAGTTTCTTCACCCCCACTCAGTTGCTGTCTCTGTATATGGGTCTTGTCCACCTGTTGGAGTACATTTCTCATGTGTCGGGTGACTCAACCCACACAGCTCTACTTGACCGGGTGGAACCAAAGGCTTTTCGTCTCATCAGTTCCCCGCCTCTTACTGACGGTCTTCAATCCCTCTCTCTCTCTTCGACGCAATGTTGCTTCACCCACTCTCTACTATCGCTATTGTAACGGATACTGCTCTTCTGAACACCCTAACTGCATGCCGCCTCCTTTAAGGAGAGCACGCAGTACTAGACTTTCGACGCACTCATTCTTTTTCTGTCCAACTCTCTAACACAAGGGTTAACCGGTATTTTCGACCTTTCATCTACTCACCCGGTCAACTCTGGGACAATCTTCCTCAATCCATCTTTCCTCCTATCTATGACCTCCAAACGCAGTGTCCAGGGATTTCGAAAACCATGGACCTTGATTTTGGCTCTTCTTCTTCTTCTTCTTCTGTGGGAGAGGTGTTTATGCGGGCATTCGCCCTTCTCTTCCATCCTGCATTAAAAAAAAATCTGAATTTAAAAATTCCGAAATACGCAATTTGTACCAAATTGAAGTTTTTCTCAAGCAAATAATTCGCGTAGACGAGTACTAAAGTGTAGAGTTAGCTTTGTACTTTGCTACAATATCCTCTTTCAAAACTTCAAAATGATATAAACAGTAAGTGCTTATTGGCTTTCCAAAAGACTGTACTATCATTCGCCCAAAACACATCCGGACCCCTCCCCCAACTGTTACCTCAGACGGAGTAGGATAGGCGTGAACTCCCGAGAGTGTCACCCGCGTTCAGCAATCACGGAGTAAAGGTTACGCCCAACTCCAACCTTTGCGATTTTTAACAATAGGTGGCAAATTTTATTCTGTTTTGTAGGTTCATTTATACTTTTTAAAAGAACTTAAAGGGATCATTAAGTTAACCTTGCTTCATCTTCCTTACGAAGGAGATGAACAGATTTGAGATCCGTTTTAAAGTGGTTGTCAATTGTTAGAAAGGAAAAAAGAAAAACAACTTACTGCGCCCGCAGATTTGTTGCAGAAGAACAAAATGCGAGATGAGAGGGGGAACTTGGGGTCACTGGGGCAATCCGACCCGTGGGCGTACATGAGGTGAACTTTATTAGAAACCACGTTCGGGTTAAGGATGGGATGCCCCAACGACAAAGGCTCTTGTTCCTTTCTCACGAGGCAACTCGATGACCCAGGGTAGCAATTGACGCCGATGACGGGGTTGAGAGGCCGGCACACATTGATGAGGTAAGTGTTGGAGGGGTTCGCGGGGTCCTTCACCTCATAATTGCCCCTAACGCGAATGAGAGGCGAGAGATCGAATGTCCTCTCCCATGAATGGGCGAAGCATCGAATGTGCCTCTCACAAGCCCTCTCCGTGTACCAATTAACGAAGAAGACGCAAGACTCTTCATCGTCGGAGATCAAGAAAGGCTTCGCGACAGATTCCTCTTCCTGGCAAATGAAGCTCACCCTCGTCGAACGCCTCAGTCCGTTCGAGCACTCTTCCCCTCCCTCGTACTCCAGGTAAGTGCTCCACATGTGGAAGTTAAGCGCTTTGCTCCACTTGCCTCCACTCCACGATTTTCCCTCCTTCGTCACAACGCATGCGCCGTCTTTTTCGGCGCATCGCGAGTCGTTCACGTTTCCGCACGCGCTGATCAGTAAGGTCACTCCCTCCTTCACCACTAACTCGTGCGGCTTTTCCGCTCTCAAGGGATTCATATCGAACACATAGTTAGTGAGCGGGTTCACGGCGGTACAGTTGTTAACCACGTCTTCTTCGGGCGACAAAGAAATGTTCTGAGGACATGCGTAGACGGACGACCATTTGAAGAGCGTGGCGCAGTCCTCTTCCGCGTACAAAATCGGATAAGACAAGTACTCTTCGTCCGTGCACTCAAATTCTATGACGGTCGTGTAAGCGTGTGTGGCGTTACAAGCGTCTCCGTTCTCATATTTGATCTTGAGACGTCCGTTCTCAAGAAAAGGTCCGGACGTCACCTTCCCTAGGCTCAGAGTCTTGTTTTTGTGGCTGAGATCGATCATACACGCACCCGCGTCGTACGCGCACCGACTCTCCTTGCTGTGAATGACGGATCGGCACACGTTCATCACGTACTTCTTCAGTCTGCCATATGTGAAGAAGATCTCGTTGATGTCGGGGTTGGAGAGGGGCCTCAGGTCGTACATCACTTCTCCGTTGGTGACGGTGCAATTCACTTCTTGGTGCGGTGGACAGGCACGGGGTGTGTGCCAAATGAAGTGATGCATGCAAGCACTGTCGTCCGCGTGAATGTACTGAAGACCTTCCACTCCCTTCTCCTCATGGCTGCAAAGAAACAGGACCTGCGACCCCCACTGGTTGTCGCCGCATCCTTTAGACCCATTCGTAAACTTCATCATCAGCGTTCCGTCGTTGAAGAGGAGTTCCGCTGGAGATTCTCCCCCGCTCTTCTCCTCGTCGCCCAACTGACACACCGCCGTCTTGCCCTTGCTACCGTTGCACAAATAATGAAGCGGTCCGCAGATGTTGATGAGAAAGTTTTGGTTGCCGTTTGTCACTTTATAGTCGGACAAATTGTTCCACAGAGAGTTCAGGTCGAAGTTGTGTCCGAAGAGCGGATCTGTGACACCGCAGTCCCTGCTGGAGACGACGTTCACTGGACAGGCAGCTGGTGTGTACCAATCGAAAAGGTGTTCGCAAGCAGCCGTCACGCGATGGAACACTGGAGGGTAATTTATTTTGCTGCAGACGAAGGAAATACGGGTGGACGAAGTGAGGACCCCCTCCTTGCACGAGTCACCACCTGCAACAAAGTAGAGAATGAGGTTATTCTACCCTTGTAACCATTTAAATAAACATTTATTAACACGTTCGCTGCCAGACCAGTTTTTGTGTGGTCTTACCTATTTAGGAATTTGTGTACCACACATATGCTGAGGATCCCAAGAAACTTTAGTATTTAGCAAAATATATATATAGTATATATATATATACTTTTATTTGATTGGAATGAAAAAACAGTCATACGAGACATCTTGTAAATGGCAGTGAGATGAAATTGTTGACTCCATTCACCAAATACGAGTTATCTTGTAGTCGGCAGCGAACGTGTTAAGTAATTTAAAACTTGTGTGCTTTATTTTTGGAAATGTAATACCAGAGATTATTAGGCTGGAGTAGTCTAATTACGTTACGTAGCTAGTACTGCAACACTACTACCATATGCTTACATGACCATAACCAGGTAGGCTAACTCCATAAACTCTGAAAGGATTTTGTCGTCATACCGTTTCTTAAATTATTCTGTTCAAATGCTTACTTTCAACAGTGAAGTACTAAACTAAACAAGCATCTTGCCTTCATACATCAGTGTTAGTATCAATATGCCATGTAAACCTTTTGCTGTATCTTCACTCAACCACTTTCTTCCTATCAGGGTTTTTATCGCACCCATGACTTGATTGCCTTGTTTCACTCTACTTTTGTCAATCAAACACTCCAAATATTTGAGTTTTTCCACAAACTCCAAATTTTTTCCATTCACTACAATATTAAATGTTGACTCTCCTCCTCTCTCAATGACAAGAACTTTGCCTTCATTTACATTCAGTTTCAATGACCTCCTTTTACGCACATCAAAACTTGTCATTGCACTCTTTAATTCATTCTTTGATTGACTTCAGAAGCGTCACATTATTAACACATCAGACATTGGCATCTGACACTCATTTTCTAATCCTTTTCAAACTCTGTCTCTCTAGCATTCTTGCTCTTATCTCACTTATTATCCCATCCATATGCACATTATAAACAGCTAAGGCAAGATCACAAAGACCTGTCATACTCCATCATTAATACTGAATCAATTCAAGCAATACTACCTACATAAAACTTCTTATTACATTCAACAACTTACAACTGGGGCATTCCAGGACAAATCATACAGTGCATGACACCACACATCTTCACTTTTCATATCATTAGGACAGTGGTCCGCAGAAGACTAAGGGGTATATTCTAATTCACACAAAATTAGAATATACAAATTACTTTTACTAAAGGGTCCTCAAAAATGATCCATATTCTTCTATGGGTCCACAAGTGAGAAAAAGGTTGTGGACCACTGATTTAGTACAGTATACGGCATTGTCTAAACCAACAAACTTAAAATATAAAATTATAGCTCAATCCGAGTTACGGTTAAAAATTTATGGCACCACCCATTTGGGGTAGGTGGGTCCACATACTACTAAATTTCAAACTGTCATATTTCAATCCCCAATTCAGATAGAAGAGTGATTCAAAGTGCATCTGAAAAGCAATTTCCCAAAGAATAAATCATTATAAGCACAAAAAACAACAGAGTCAATGAATAAAAAGTTAAATAATTTTTTCATTTTGGGGGACCTTCCCCCCTTGACCCTTGATACGAATCAGGGGTGTCCAACCTTTTTTCATGAAGGGACACATTTCAATTAATGACCCACACCAAAGGCCAGTGCGCAAATTTTAGATAAAATTTTATTGAAATAAAATATAACATTAGATAATGAATTTTCAGTATCCACCCGTCAGGCTGGACTCTGGCCTATGTGCTGTATGTTGGACAAGCCTGATATAAATGAAACATTTTTTCTTTGAATGAAATTAAACTTCAACTCAATCCATCAGTGGAAAGTGAGAAAAACCACTTTAGCATCTAAAGGTAGCATTTTTAGATTTCACTGAAAAATCATAACATTTCACTTTTTTATCGGTACTCATTAACACTTCATATCCGATGAAGAACTTTATTTACAAGTATAAGTACAGTCCAACAAAACTTACAAAAAGAAATCATTTAACACGAACATTTAGATGAACATTGACTCAACAGAGCTATTTTGTATTTACAGACAGCTCTGTCATATTTATACAATACATAACATAAATTGAGAAGCCCAGGCATTATTCCAAGTTCACCCTAGCACTACTATGGAAAGATTATATAATTTTAATGTTAACTAGGCTAGATATTTGGGGGCTTGACATGGCATAAATTATGTCATCCTTTCTTATCCAGCAAATATCTTTATGCGGAGTGAAAAACAATAACACTGCGCAACACAATTTCTGTCCTTTGCACAAATTCTGCTGATTTATATGTATTTTGATGCACTGATTACGAATCAGGGTTGTGGAGTCAGTGAAAAAAGTTTCTAATTCTTGTTTTAATTGTTTTTAAATATATCAATAAATGTAAAAATCCAATTTTAAAGCTTTTAGGTAATATGTTTGCTACCGTATGTCAATAAATATTACTGTGCAGTAATTGCTAATTTTTTATTTCATCCATTATTGTTATCAATGCAACTGTGTCCTGAAGTGATCACAATAAGCAGCATCCACTGTAAATAAATAAATAAATAAATAAATAAATCAGCGATGCAAATGAAGTGGAGGCCTTGCAGAGGGACACGAACAAAATATACAAATGGTAAGAAGACAACAATATGACTTAACACCAAGAAACTTCAGCTCTTGAGATATGGTAGAAATGAGGAACTTAGACTAAATACCATGCTCCAGATAGACAGGAAATTCAGAGAAGCACGAAAGCAGTTGACTTGGGGGTAATAATGACCGATGATGCCAAATTTGACACACAAAATCAGATAGCAATAAACAAAGAGTCACAGGACAGGAACTAAGAACATTCAAAAGGAGGGACAAGACAGTAATGATTCCCTTGATGAGAACACTAATCATACCAAAACTTGAATATATACTGCTCAGTTTTGACATCCCCATATAAAAAGGAAGAAATTAATAAACTAGAAGAAACACAGACACATTTCACAGCCAAGAGTGATGACTGCAGAGACCTCAACTACTGTATTCCCTGGAAAGAAGAGAGGAGAGAGGCACACCATAATCTACATATGGAAAATGATAAAAAAACTGGTACCAAACCTCAAACTAAACCCAATTACCATCCAAACAATGCTGGAAAATAGGAAATGCAGAATGTGTAGCGTTCCCAAATTAAAGTCCTGACAAGGGATGTTTTCAACACTGAAGGAAAATAGCTTGGTTGTCAGTGGGCCAAGACTTTTTAACCAGCTTCCAAAGGACCTCAGAAACATTACAGGGGTCAAAGTTGAAGTCTTCAAGAGAAGACTAGATGCCTACCTCAGGATGGTAACAGATGAGCCAGGTACAACTCACTCCTCCACCAAGCCAAGGCTAGAGGTGGGGTCACCAGCTTGACCTTCATGTGAAGAGAGACCAACACACAGAACCTGAACAAGATGTATGTGTGTGTGTGTGTATATGTGTGTATATATATATATTAATATATATATATAATATATATATATATATATATACTGTACACACACACACATTCATAAGCACAGCTGTTATATGCAACTATATTCATAACTGATAAATGTCTTGTCAGATGGCTGTAGGAAGAGAACTGAAAATAAAATGATCAGATTAGTTCATGACCCCAAGGTTGGGAAGCCCTGTACAGGCTGTACAGTAGGTCCCTGACTTACGAACTTTTGAAGATATGAACAACAAAGTGTATGCTAGCGGTAGTATGTAGTTACACCATCAGCATGACAGAGGGCGTTAGTCAGGGCTGTGGAGTCGGAGTCATGGAGTTAGTCAGGGCTGTGGAGTCGGAGTCGTGGAGTCTCAATTTTGAGTGGGGTCGGAGTTGGTGCAAATCATTCAACTATAACCATAGCAGCCTAGGCCTACCTCAATTTTATGAATAAAATAGATTTAACCTAATGTTTTAATATATAATATATAAATATAAATAATATATAAATATAGTTGCTTATAATTAATAAATTAACATAATTAATAATAAGGAAATTTAAAAATTCAGTTTAGGTTAGTACATTTTGTTACGGATGTTTATAATAATACAAAAACATTTTATTAATTTGCTAAACCAATAATAATCTTACTTTGTTTAAGCTTCAATCAGTTTGTATTTTGGGATTTATTGTAATTTTTGAATAAAGAAAAAAAAGCCATTAAGGCATAGTTACAGCCACTAAGTAACCTGATGAGTCATGTGGTGGTGACAAAATGCCTTGTTTATGAATCTCCATTGGCCTAATAAAGCTAATCATAATCAATTTGGCCTTAACATTCCATCGGAGTCAGAGTCGTAATTATACAAGTCAGATTTCTGGAGTCGGAATCGGAATGTTAAAATTTTTGGAGTAAGAGTTGGAGTTGGCAAATTTTATCACTGACTCCACAGCCCTGGCATTAGTGCAGGATGACAATGGCGTTAGCATCGGCCGACGCCCGCCATTGCTGTTGTGGAGCCCACACTGTGTGGATCACTGCTCAATTCCTGTCAGTTGTGTTCATTTTTTGCACTGATATATTTAGCATATTATTTACCACTAATCAACTGGCAGAAAAAGCACTGGCTTGTTTTGAGGCACAGGACCCAAATAATGGCAGGTTTGCTAAGGTATCAGCAGCTGTGCAGGATGCTCTCTCATGTTATAGGATAATACTAGACGAAAAGAAAAAAGTCACTGTGCAAACATCTATCAATAAGTTTTTTAAGAAAGTTGAGAAGCAGCAAGAAGAGGCAGTGCCATCTACATCTAAAGAATAACACACATTCATTTTTTCAAACTGACTGCTCAGTATTTTTTGTTTTTAATGTAAAGAATAAAACACATTTATCAGAGTGAGTGTTCTGTATTGTTTGTTTTTTAATGAATAAAGTACATACGTTAGTGTCATACATTCTGCAGTTTTTTATGCCCTTTTTTTACATACTTTACATATGTTTATGCATTTATTTTGCTGATACTAAGTTATTTCCAACTTACAAACATTTTTGACTTAAGAACAGACCTCCGGAATGCATTAAGTTCATAAGTTGGGGACTTACTGTACTAGACAAATGTAGTTCACTAGCCGCAACTTGCTCTTTTGAAACAAAGAAAAATTTGATTACATCAAAGAGCTTGATGCAGAAATCATAAAAAGCTCTTGGTGTCAAAATGTGACCAGTATCAGTTCCTTGCAAGTTAACCTTTGCTACACCCCTTTTGACAGTTCCTCCAATACCATCACAAGCATTTTTTGCCATGACTGGCAGCAAAGAAATTCTGCTCAGCATTCAAACCAAAATCCTGTTCATGATAGCACAGATTGCTAAAATTAAATCTCTTCTTGTATTTGCCACTGCAGCCATCAGAAAAATAATGCACTTTTTGTACATTAGGGAATTGTTCTTTTACATTCTTCATCAAATGCTGCTGGAAAGAATAAACTGCTGAATTTGTATGCTAAAGACTGACACTAATGAAGCAGTAACTGGCATGATGTAATTCCCCATCCTTGTTTTTATGATACACCACAAATGGGTGGATTGTCACCCAAATCATCAAAACCAGTCACCCCTGCTTCAACGCAGCCTAAGTGGTTCAGTCGTGACATCGCTTTGGCTATCCAAAATAGGAAAGTAGCATATAGGAGGGCAAAGGCCAATCGTTCCCATGAGAACACTGAAGCGTATGTCTGCCTGTGTAGGGAAGTGAAGGCGAAGGTTAGCAAGCCTCTGCAAGGAGAACCCTAAGGAGTTCTTCAGTTATGTTAATAGTAGAAAGCCCATTACAGGCAAGATAGGTCCATTGAAGGACTGATGCGGCATTCTGCAGACCTTGCTAATGTGCTTAATGAGTACTTTGCGGGAGTGTTCACCAGGAAGGACACCTGCATCATCCCCAAGCCAGGTGTCAGGCATGAAGGTGCTGGTGTGGATAATGTTCGATGTACCACGACAGTCATTGATTGCCGATAGAATAGACAAACTGAGCGCATTTAAGGCTCCTTGGGCCAGACCAGTTTCTCCCCAAAGTGTTGCAGGAGGTGCGCGACCAGGTGGCTCCCCACCTGGCTACCATCTTCAACAAATCGTTGGAGATGGGCCAGGTGCCTGGTGACTGGAGGGAAGCCAACGTGACCCCTATCTTTAAGAAAGGGGATCATGAAAGTCCAGGGAACTATTGTCCCATTAGTCTCACTTCAGTTGTAGGTAAATTATTAGAGGGGATAATAGCGGATAGGATCGTTGACCATTTGGATTCGTACAAGCTGCTTGGGGACTCCCAACATGGGTTTAGATGGCATAGGTCATGTCTCACTGACTTGCTCGATTTTTTCCACGTCATGTTGAGTGAGTATGATAAGAGTAGGGCGATTGATATACTTTATCTCGACTTGAGAAAGCCTTTGATAAGGTACCTCACTGCCAGCTAATGGCCAAAGTGCACGCACTGGGTATTGGTGGGGAAGTAGGTAGGTGGATTGAAAACTGGCTGAAGAATAGGTGGCAGAGGGTTGTAATTAAAGGGGCTAGTTCAGGTTGGGCCTTGGTCACTAGCAGGATTTCTCAGGGTTCCGTTTTGGGGCCACTGTTGTTTATCATTTACATAAATGATATCGATGGTGGCATCGTCAGTAGGATCGCCAAATTCGCTGATGACACGAAGCTTGGGGCCAATGTTGGGACACCTGAGGTGATAGAGCAACTGCATGCAGACCTACATAGGATAGGAAAGTGGTCCAAAAAATGGCAAATGCTATTTAACTTGGGTAAGTGCAAGGTGATGCACATTGGCTATGCCAATCCCAAGTCGGACTACTCAATGTTGGAGAGTAATATCGAGGCCACTGATTTGGAAAAGGACTTGGGTGTGCTAATTAGCAGCGACCTTAAGTTTACCAAACAATGCGTAGAGGTGGAAAAGAAAGCCCAGAAGCTGTTCGGTTATATCAGGAGGCAATTTTGATTTTGGAACAGAGATTGTGCTCTCGCTGTACAATTCTCTGGTTCAGCCGCACCTGGAGTATGATGTGCAGTTCTGGTCGCCCACCCTCAGGAAAGATATTGAGGCTGGAGCTAGTGCATGCAAGGGCCACAAAATTAATCCCTTCCATTAGGCATATGGGCTACAATCAACGCTTACGCACCCTGAATTTGTTTTCGCTGGAAACTCAGAGGCTGCATGGTCAACTGATCAAGGTTTTCAAGTTCTTACATGGGTTCAACAATGTTGATTTTAGAAGCATGTTTAGTTTAAATGATAACCCAACTCGCAACAATGGTCGGAAGTTGGATTTGAAACTGTTTAGGACTTGTGTGTGTGTGGGAATTACCTTACGTATAAGATCTGTGACACGTGGAACAGGCTACCTTCAGAAGTTGTGAACAGTTCTTCTGTGGATCTGTTCAAGAAAAGGTTAGACCGAAATCTTGCACACTATTTGAGGGTGTATAAAATTTTTCCTGGCACCCATTGCCATTGCTACCTCCTTGGTATGGGCTGCAAGGCTTTTTGAGGTACTTCTTTTCCTTGTAACTCCTTGTATATCATGGAAACTGTGAGTAATAAATGAATAGTTTTCAGATATATCTTCTAGTTGAAGAACTTCATGATGAAGATTTTGTTTCAATGTTTTTATATACCAACTCTGACTTTTTGCAATGTAGTGATGATGACTAAGAGAGATCATTTCTGAAAGGATTTCAATGAACTCATCTGTAGGAGATATATTTTTCAGCAATGTAGACTTATCAGCATTAGTCTACTGAACATATTCTACTGAATCTGTCTGTCAAGATTGGCATTGTATTCAAGAAGTTTACTACACCTATTTTACCAGCACATTCTTGACACTTGTGTAACATACACTTAGAATTAGTGGAATCACAAGCATTTCTGTCAATAAGGGTGTAGTAAGTCAAGCTTTTTATTAGCAATTGATGATACCATCACTCCATCAGTTTAGGATTTTGGTGGTAGGTACAAACACAAACCGTGTGCGCGCCTTTCCCTCCAGCAATCAAACACCATTTAGTTTCCTTTATATTTTATATAAAATTCTTTCAAATTACCTAGTAAAAGGCATTTTTGCTCATACTCCTTTTCACCATCTCTGTTCCTTATACAGCAATACCTCAAACATTGTTGCTAATGCGTTCCTGGAAAAGGCGATGATATTCAAAACAACGATGTTCACAGAATGTAACCTATTGGAAATAAGGGTTCCATTCTCAGATGGGGGGGGGGTGTCAAAATCAGGATTTTTGCATTACAGATACAGTACAAATACACTCATTTTAACAGCTCAATCACAGGAAAAACATCAATAAGAAACTGTTCAATTCAAACCTTTTATTTAAACACAAAAATTTATAATACAAACAAAAAAAATTAAATTGGAAATTATTTTTAAGCAAAACATTTGTCTACTGTTCAATTCAAACCTTTTATTAAACATGAAAATTTATAATACGAAGGAAAACCACTTTCGCTTCTTTTTTTCATTAGGATTAGTACTGCTTCCATTAGCACACAACCACTATGGCACCTCAGCCACACTGGTTACTTCTGTACAGAGGGGAAGGGTGATGCTGGCTGGCGTATGATGATGAAATAGCAAAACCAAGATGATGATGTAAATCTTAGTTGCAAGCATAGCAATGATGAAAGTGCAAAACAACGATATTGAAGATACTACTGTACTAACACAATCTGATTTGCCTGCACACAACCAACTTGCTTCATCATCATCATCATAGAATGACTTTACTCTATTTATTGTCTGTTCACTCAATTTTTTACCTTTACTATACTTGGGAGCTTCAGGAAGAATGCAAGATCTATTTTGAATTGAATTGAATAACCTTTATTAATAAAATAAATACATTGGTTTTATATGTTACAATGACAATTACAATAATTGTGAAGCTGGACTATTTAGTTTATTTAATTTGGCCCTTAAGCTTTAGGCTTTACTGGGCTCTACCTTTCAAATATCTGGTTGCACCAAAAATCTCTTGTCAAATGTGACAGAGTATGTATTTGAAGCCATCATTGATACGAAGAAGTAGAATTGAATTCTTCCTTAAGATTAATCACGAGTGCCTCATATATGAAAAAAGAAATGGAGTAACTAATTTTAAGTGGTCCTGTCATACTTGCATGATGAGTTCATTTGGAATAAGTTAAAACTAGACAAAATGCAGATTAGCTAAATTTGTAATATAATCAATTTCAATCAGAGGTACCTCTATATTATAAATATAAGTTAACCAATCTGCTGTACCACATTCATGCATCATATTTAGCATTTGGATGTGTAAATATTTACACATTAAAGCTAATTGAAGGGTTCTATATCAGTTTCAGTTTCTCACCTTTCAATGTCTTTTTACATTAGACTGATTTTCTTGGATGGTCCAGCATCATCTGGAACTTTTGATGAAAATGTTTCTTTTAACCTTCTTTTTAGAGATGATGAAGTTCTCTTATATTTTTCAGAAGCCATCTCTGACTTATTGCTGGTGTTCAAGCCATTTGAAAATGAAGTTTCATACCATCAGACATTTAGAAAGAAACTATTGTAGTATTGCATCTTCTATATTTGATATACTTTTCAATCGTGTTTATTATATTAAGTTTAATATGGCATTTCTTTGAATACTTATGTGGAATGATTCCAAAAGTTGGCATACAGTATTTGATTTGCAGTGTGAGGGTGTGCACTGTCATGCAAGAACACCACAACTGCAGTAAGCAACCTGGGATGTTTTCTTCTGATAACTGTGTGGAATCACTGTAAAGTTTCACAGTAAGAAGTGACATTTATTGTTGTCCCTTTTTCAACATGCAAAATGCCTTGATGGTCCCAAAAAATCATTGCCATCACCTTACCAGCCAAGATACCAAGATAGGCTTTTTTGTCAGAGAGCAGTCAGAGATGGTAGAAAAAATCAGGTCAGGTCAGGTGTGCCATAGCTCTCTCATGCAAAGAATGGAGTGACTGTTGAGAGGGAGGGATGCTTTGTGAAGCGAGTGGAGAAAGGGAGTGTAGAATCATCAGCATATAAGTGGTTAGAGCAGAAAGTACAATACAGGGTGAGTCAAAAGTAGCGCCCGATTTCTGTCAGTTGATTGTTTGTTTGCCATTTGTATTACAGTGTACAAGAAGGTAGAAATAAATGAATGACATGTTTATCTAACCATTTATTCGGGGGAAAATTATTACAGAACTGTACCAAGCTGTTTTACTTGCAATTTTCAAAGTGCCCTCCCTCGTGATCGATGCACAATTGCAGCCGAGCAGGCACAGAGTAGCACACATGCCTGCAGAGTTCGATATCAATTTCCTCAAACTTTGCAGTGATTTGAGCCTTCAATTCCTGAATGGTATGAGGCTTTTCACGATAAACAAGGTCTTTCATGAGCCCCCAAAGAAAGAAATCTGGAGGTGTAAGGTCTGGGGAGCGTGCCGGCCACTCGATCGGACCGCGGCAGCTGATCCACTTTCCGGGAAAGTTTTCATCAAGCCACTGATGAACATGACGCCCATAATGAGGTGGAGCTCCATCTTGCTGGAAATAACAGTCCTGATCTTGTACCCTGGGCCAAAAGAAGGTTTGCAGCATATCCAGGTAAATTTACCTCCTTGTCAACTGTCACTCTTGGGTTCTCCGCAGCCCAGTAGACACAATTGTGTCTGTTAATTGTGCCGTTAAGCTTAAAACATGCCTCATCTGACCACCAGATGTTGTCTAGCATTGTGTCCTCTTCGTCAAGTTTAGCTAAGAACTCTTCGCAAAATTGAAGATGGTGGTCGTCATCTCCATCATGAAGGGCATGCAGTAAGCGTGGAATGTAAGGTTTCCATTTTTTCTGGTGAAGGATATGGATAACACTTGATTGGCTCACTTCCAACTCTGCAGATAAATGGCGAGTTGACTTTTGCAGACTTTGTTCCAGTCTCCTGATGGCTTCTTCAGCCTTAGCTACATTCGTTGCCATTTTCAGACGACCGAACGTCTTTGCA
Source organism: Bathynomus jamesi (assembly GCA_023014485.1). Taxonomy (NCBI): domain Eukaryota; kingdom Metazoa; phylum Arthropoda; class Malacostraca; order Isopoda; family Cirolanidae; genus Bathynomus; species Bathynomus jamesi. The sequence continues at coordinate 55,741 of JAJOZX010014024.1, read as the reverse complement.
GTGGCTACCGACCCTGTTGCTTCAAATTTCTCGACAATCAATCGTATGTTTCTTCCCTGGGGTGGGTTAATATCGAATTCCAATTCCTGTGCCAAATGGCGTGCCACCATCGTTGGTTGTTCATTACATTTGTAGTAATGTTTCACAGCCGCAATGCGTTGATTCATTGAAAGGTAATTCATGGTTCAATTTGGTGCAAATTCAGTAACTTTCCAAACTCTCAGCAATAACTGCAAAACAAAAACAAAAATAAATAAACTAAGAAAATTAATAATCTGCAAGACAATTATTAACAACATGACTTCCCAGAAAGAATCTGACAGCCGAAAAAACAGAAATCGGGCGCTACTTTTGACTCACCCTGTATAAAGGATCATTGATTAAATAAAAGGAAGAGAGTGGGTGACAGAACAGAGCCCTGAGGAACACCACTATTAATCAGACATGAGGCCTCAAAGTCCTTAGCACTGTTATTAGAGGCCTCAAAGTCCTTAGCACTGTTATTATGTGATATATTGTCTTATGTACATGTTGAGGGGAAAAACTCCAGAAAATTTATTTCCATTAGGCAAAGCTGGGCACTTGCGGTTTTTTTTGCGGTACTGCGGTACTACCGCACTACCAAACTGGTACCGCATAACGCAGTACCGCAAAAAATGCGGTAGCGGTACTGCTGTACTTTCAGCGATCCTTTGCGGTACTGCGTTATGCGGTACCAGTTTGGTAGTGCGGTAGTACCGCAGTACCGCAAAAAAAACCGCAAGTGCCCAGCTTTGCCATTAGGTAGATACAGGTATCCCTCATTTAACAATCATTCACTCAAATTTGCCAAATTTTGGTTTAGCAATCACTATGATGGGCAAAGTTTGGTTTCTGGTACTCCATGGGCACACCTCTAACTTCACTTATCTAATCAAAATGAGCACCATGTACAGAAATGGATTTATCCTCCTCTGCACAGCTTGCCTGACCTGCATGCCCCTAAGCAGCCAGCCCCTGCACTTCCTTCTCATTCCACCAGTGGTTTGAGTCATTTGTACTTCTGCATCATTGTGTAAGATCGCACACGATTGTGAGCATTGTGTTATTTGCTGCCTTTGTGGAGTGCAAAGCAACATTGTGCAGACTGTTTGGTGCTAATTTGGACTGTGTTAAGTGACTGTGAACATTGAAAATGATAGGTAAACATGTGGCTGCTTAGGGGTATTGTTGGGTAAAGCTAAGCTGGACATTATTAAGTGCTACAAGAGTGGTGAAGGGGGCAAACTCCATCACGAGAGTGCTTGGCCTAGCCCAGTCAACCATCTCAACCATCATCAAGAAGGCTCCCAAGTTAAAGGTCTTGGTGGAAAATGTGACTTCTAGCAGTGTCACAAGGATAACTAAGGCATGTGATCCAGTGATGGATAACATGGAGAAGCTACTGCAGATCTGGATCGAGGATCAAACTCGCCGCCGCATGCCTCTCTCTACCACCATCATCATGGTCAAGGCTGAGAGTCTGTGGGAGGACCCACGGAAAGACTCAGGCCCTGAGAGGATTGCTGGGACTGTTGAGAACTTCAAGGCCAGTGTGAAGTGGTGTGGGCTAATCCCCACAGCCTCCACCTCATGGGTGAGGCAGCGAGTACGGATGAGGCCAGCGCTCGCGCCTTCCCTGAACTCCCGAAGGCGAGGGTTGAGGAGGGAGGATACAGCCCCGAGCTAGTCATCAACTTTGATGAAACAGGGCTGTTTTGGAAGATGATGCCCTCCAACAAGGTCTATAGAGAGTGAATAGGTATATCTCCAAGACAAAGTATACCCTTCAATCTCGTAGAAATTTTTACACAAGTTTATTTTGTGGTTGAATTATGGAAGAATCTACCAAATGAATTAAAATCAATCAATCTCTCTCTCATCTTTTACGAAGCAGTTAAAAATGAACACTCCTTTCTTTCTTTATTATTATTTATTAATTTGCTGCTGTCATCATTAAAATTCTCATTATCCTTCTAAATATCTCTCCTACCATTTTTCACCTTGTATTCATACTGGTTTCATTATTCTTTGTTTTAAATTTCTAATACGAGTATACAGTAAAACCTTCATTATCCAGCAAGCTCGGGGATTAGGTCATTCCAGTTGTCTAAATTTTCCAGTTATCCGAGGGTACCATTAACCCGGAAAAACCAATGGACAATAATAGTAAACCTCAAATTTTGGCTATATTGCACTGTACATCAATGTAAACTATATTATAATCAACATAAACACTATGCTAAGTATATATGGGATGACTGAAACGAGTAAAATTTAGTCTTGTTTTATTAAAAATGTTAAGGATATTCTAGATTTTTCCGGATGGCATCGGAAAGCTTCCCGGTTTCTAGATTGGTGAATTGCATTGGCCTAATATGAAATTTGCTGGTTTCTAAAGTTTTCCAGATAGTTGATTGCTGGATAGCGTGGGTTTTACTGTATGTCATAATCTAAGTTTCTTCACTTAAAGTCATAAAAATTTGCAAGATTTATAAAATACCAGTATATCACAAATTTCCTTTTAAGTGTTCAAAACAGAATACAGTATGTTCTAGTCTTTAAGTTCCCTTTAGTTTTTAAGTCTATTCTAAAAATGTATAAAAATTTGGTAATCATATCTATTATATAAGTATATGTAATCAGTAGATTTTGGCCTGTAAAGCACGCATGCTTGCTAATGTTCGGCAGTTTACAACTGTATACAGAATCTGTATATAATAATGAAATATACCTCAGTGGTGTAGCGGTTAGCATTGCTGACTATGAATCTATCAGCCCCGGGATCAAGACCCGGTGATGGCAGGCAGCACACAGCAAAACCCAGCTGTTCATCCTTCCACACATCAAAATTTGGTTGATTGATAAATGGGTACCATCGGTAGCCTAGTGGTTACAATGCTGGGCTGCTGGTGGGGTGTGGTTTGGATGCCACATTAAACTGTAGGTCTAAGGTAGAGTGACAAACTTGACTTTTGTCAGAATGAACAATTCAGGCAGAGGCTAAACCAAGGTTAACCAAGATTATACTCATCTACTGTATATTAAATTGATCTAGCAAATACTGGTCAGACTTAAGACACTTGTAGGATTTCAAACATTATATATTACTGCTATTATAAATTGATTAGTAGAGAATCAATAGGCAGGCCTAAATACCCTGCTTAACCTATGCAGGATCTGTGTTTTCACTTAACCCTTATCTGCCAGGAAGACTCCTATGAACCAGATTGGTGGATGATGGGAAGCCTCATATGAGGCAAGCACACATCCCTCTGCTTTGAAATCTTGATGCACTGTTTCATTTCTTGTTTCTTGCTTTCATGGGACTCAGAAGGTAAGAATAGTTGTCTAGTGTTTTCAGAAAAGACACGAGTTTCCAAGAAGTTATTAGATTTCAATGTCTTCTATTTGGATTAAGTAATTACAGTTTTTCCCTAATTATGGATGAGCAACAACCATCTACTTCATGTGGGTGTAAGCGTAGGCTTACAGAAGGTGAAATTAGTAAACTAATGAATAAAATTGATGATAGTGACATTGATTTTAGTGACAGTGACACTAGTTTATTTAGTGATGATGATACAAATAATAGTTCTAGTGAACATTGTAATATTAGTGACAATAGCAAGGTAGCTCAACCTATTGCAGAATGTGTGGGAGCAGTGTGACAGTTCATTTGAACCCGAAATACCGGATTTTAATACTGAAAGTGCAGGAATTACCGACGCTTTTCCATATGGTGATAGTGAGAATAAATCTGATTTTTTTGAGGCATACTTTGATAATGAATTCATGGAACATTTGGTTCAGGAAACAAATGGTTTTGTATAGTTTTGTATAGCAAATACTCCAGTATTGCCACATTCAAAAATGAAACATTTTACAAATACAAGTGTTCCTTGATGATGTTAATGGCAAACATAAAAAAGCATGTGATACAGGGGGTCCTCGTTATCTGAGGATAATGGGGACCAAGAAATCACCACTTTAAGTGAATCCACTTAAAGCAGGGACCTAAAACCCATAAGAAATAATGAGAATAAGGTTTAATTGGGACCTTAACACAATAAATGACACTCAAAATTATGGTTAAACATTTGTAAAATACCACTAGCAGTATGCTTTGAAGCCATGGCTGCAACAATAGTACAAAAAATCACTAACAAAATCAGAACAAAAACACCAGAAAACCGCGGACAGGTTCAGCACTGCCAATGGTTAGCAAGAGACTGAGAGTGCGCAGTGTTGGGGTTTGGGGTGGAGCATGGTGGTGGTGGTGGTGGTGGTGGTGGTGGTGGTGGAGGAGTGTTGGAGGTAGGAGAAAACAAGTGAGAGAGCAAGTCTGAAGGAAATTTAAACAGTTTTCCATTGCACTTCCACATTCCATGTACATTATCCACGGAAACCTCTTAAGTGTGGGGAATTTATCTGTATGGTTCTACAATTATTTGGCTGCATAAATGTGGGTATTCAGATAACAAGGACCCCCTGTTGGTCAAAAGAATTGTCACAGAAACGCCTACATTCAGTAAATATATGACAAGAGATAGGTTGAGCCAATTACTACGCTTTTTGCATTTTGTTGACAATAATAGTCCAAATGAAGCAGATAGACTTTGGAAAATTAGAGATGTTTTCACAGGACTCAAACAAATATAGCAAGTTTTATTATCCAAATAAAAAACTATAAGTGATGAATCTCTTGTGTTATTCAAAGGATGACTCACATTCAAACAGTATATACACCAGGGTTTCTGGCTGTTTTTATTGGATTTGAAAATCCCAGGAATTGGACAAATATCCCAGGAAATCCCGGAATTTTAAAATGATAATTTATTTTTTATTGATTGATTTGTTTTTTCTTTTGGGTAGAATTAAAGAAAACTGCATAATATTTACCACATTTTATTCTACTTTTCTGCTTTCTTAAATGAACACATACTAACATTAGCAACTTAGAGCAATCTAAAAGTGGGCCTGTATGACAAAAACTGGCCGAGGGAATGTTGCTAGCACTGCGTATAATACAAGGAACCGAGTCTCAGTATATTATCTAGTGATCGCAAGCAATTCATCTTGCTCAGCATTTGAAGCAAGCACTGCAGTTATTCGAGACAATAGGGAACAGAACTTCAAACATCATGAATTTATTTGATGCACTGAAAACCATTCCACCAACCTTTGTTGAATCAGAAAGAGCCTTTTCTGCAGCAGGTTTATTTATCACCAAGTTGAGAACTTGTCTTAGTGATAGAAGTATCGATTGTTTGTTTTTAAAGAAGCTATTTTAAAAATGTTGATTGACTCTTTAAATATTTTAAGATAAAAGGATGAAATTATTTTTTCTAATGAAGTTTATTTTATTTTTATTTTTTTGTATTGGCTAAATATTTTAAGATAAAATATGTTGAGATAAAAGGTATAAATTTTTTTTTTTTTAATGAAGTTTCTTTTTCTTTTTTATTTGCATATGCACTTAATTATAATTAAAGGAATATAATATTTTAGCCTTTTATTTGTCCCCTGCAGATGAATAGCGTGATAAATATTGTTTAATAAATAATAACTAGCTACCACTGATTGGTAAACTCAATTCAAGTATTACAATGCAAAAGTGGTCATCTAGGCATAAGTAATTGGTTATCCCAACTCTAAAAGGGTATTTTATCACTGAACAATAAAAAAAAATTACTGTTCTCTTAAATATACAACCATTTCCTGGATTTCCCGGGATCCCAGGAATTGGCTTCATTTTTCCAGGAATTCCCAGGATTTCCCAGGATGAAGAAAGCTGCATATAAGGAGAAACCCTAGTATATACCATCAAAAAGACATAGGTTTGGTATTAAACTATTCATTCTTTGTGACTGTAAGACTGGTATTGTGTGCTTGATATAATTGTATATAGTGCAAGTGACGTAGACATTCCAAAAAATGACATTCACAGTATATTGGTGCCACTGTGAAAAAAAACTTATGGGAAAATACTTTGATAAAGGGCATATTCTCTATACAGACAATTGGTATATGAGCCCTAGCTTGTCTGCATATCTTTTAGAAAAAAACACTGCAACATGTGGCACTGTAAGAACAAACAGGAAACATATGCCAAAATTTGAAGCTGTCAAAAGTGGATATGTTTATTGCAAAAAAGTGATAAAATACTAGCTTTGAAGTGGCATGACAAGAGAGATGTGCACATGCTGTCTACTGTGTCTAAAGGACAAATGGTTGATTCAGGCAAAGTTGATTACCATACGCATTACGCATGAACCAGTTATGAAACCTGACTGTATAGTTGACTATATAATAAAACTATGAGACTGATAGACAAATCAGATATGCAGGTCAGTTCAATTGAACGCATTTGTAAAACTGTCAAATGGTATAAAAAACTATTTCTGCATTTACTTGACATGACAGTTCTGAATGCATACAATATGTAGCTATATAAAGAAAACAGGCACCAAATCATCTCTTAAAAAATTTAGCTTGGCAGTTATCAAGCAATTGCTTGAAAAATATGGAACTCTAACAAGTCATAGACAGGGTAGGCAAAGTACTGATGTACTAGATTGCTTGCATCTAATTTCATGGCACTACATTATATAAATGCAATACCAAGTACTGATGTAATACCAAAAGGCCAGCAACAATACTAGGTTTGTAAAAACACAGAAATACGTGCTAAAAAAGATAAAAAAAAGTTTTTACTTGGTGCCCAGAGTGCAAAGTCCTTTTATGTATTGGTGAGTGCTATCATGACCATCAACATTACAAAAGTTTTAAAATATGTATAAAACAAAAACTAATGATTTGGAAGTTGTGTGACACAGCACAAGAATCAGAACAGCTGCTAAACCCCTCCCATTTTACTCCACTCCTCCATCCCTGCAGATGGTCAAGGAAGGATTTTAACGGGTGAGTAATCTGTGTCAAAGCCTAATATTACAGTACATCATATTTACACATTCCATAAGTCTGCAATATATTATAAATATAAAAGATAAAAAATGCAAAATATATGATTTTTTTTCTGTGGGGGGGGGGGGGGGGGGGGGGGGGGGGGGAGTCTTCCCTTATCCCAGCAGATAAAGGTTAAATAATATTAGGTCTATACTAACTGTTTTGAATGAGATTTAAATACTGATGTATACCTACTAAACAAATTCAAAGTAATTGGATTTAGTTTCTTTATTTTAGCTTCAAATACTGTACACTTTATAGGCTGCTAGAATACTTCTAATTAGAAGTGGGACCTTTAAGGACCAAATTTAAATATAGGCCTTATGACAGCCAGGACATACCAGTATACATCAGGGTCACTGTTCCATCCTCATTTGCAACTGGGTTTGAGGTGATGTATCCAATGTTTCTAGAACCAGAGGAGCTCACACTAGCTTGACAAGCTCCAACTGGGCCTGGAGGACACTTGTAGTTTGTCTTCTGGTTTATGGGGCCACAAACATTTAAATTGAAGAGAACATTCTGCAAGAAAATAATGAAGTAGTTCAGAAGCCTCAATCATCATTATGGTACCATTAACTCTACCTTCATTTCACCAGCAGATAAAGGTTAAATAATATTAGGTCTATACTAACTGTTTTGAATGAGATTTAAATACTGATGTATACCTACTAAACAAATTCAAAGTAATTGGATTTAGTTTCTTTATTTTAGCTTCAAATACTGTACACTTTATAGGCTGCTAGAATACTTCTAATTAGAAGTGGGACCTTTAAGGACCAAATTTAAATATAGGCCTGGAGGACACTTGTAGTTTGTCTTCTGGTTTATGGGGCCACAAACATTTAAATTGAAGAGAACATTCTGCAAGAAAATAATGAAGTAGTTCAGAAGCCTCAATCATCATTATGGTACCATTAACTCTACCTTCATTTCACCTACTAAACATTTTCTTATTGGGGTAAGTGTATGGACTTCAATTTCAAAATGTTTTAGCTTCATTAACCCATTAAAACACTTTTTTTTTAACCAAACTTCATAATTAGTATAAGTATTACTAGTAAATCATGCCACTGGTCTGTAATGGGTTAAAACGCAACAACATACTAAATAGAGTAGCTATCCTAAGTATGGTACTCCCCAAATGAACCTGGGTTTAAATCCCTAAATACTGATGTTAAATGTAGACTATATTAGGCTCTGAATTATATAAGTACCATACCATACAACAGAATGGCTAGCTCTCTGGTATCTGTATGACTTTTTTATTTTTACGACAAACCTCTAGTACTGTAATGTAAGTTACAGAATACGGTAATGCAAGTTAATCTACTTAGTATAAATTAATAAATTAATTCACCCCAATAACTAACTCAAACCACTCAGTGCAATCATAACTAGCCCATGATATATAGGTCTCTGATATATTATTATCAGAGCTGGGCACTTCCGCAAACACTTCCGCAATTGCGGAAGTATGTTTTTCATTTGCGGATTTGCGTTTGCGGCAAAGTCATCGCAAATTAGTGAATTTGCATTGCGGAACTAAGACCGCAAACGCAAATCTTTCCGCAAATTTCCCACATGGCCACTGGCCAAGCCCGCTAGTGCTGTGACGCTGCTGTCACTGGCTGCCAATTGGCTGGTAGGCAGCACGTCATCTTTCCCGCCACTCCGTGCATGAAGGGGAACATGGACTTATTAAAACTGGATTTGGCTCAGTACTGGAGGAGGACGACTGAACTTGTTGACAAAGCCAGAGGCGTACACTTGTAGAGGCTAGAGGGGTTGAGTTGTACAGTGAGTTCAAGTTGTGTACAGTCACAGTGTTAACTTAATTTAACTTGTGGAATGTAATGTGTATACAGTTACTACAGTTACAGTACAGTCTTCTCTAATGTGTCTAAGTCTCAAAATTTATGAAATTCAAATGATTAAATTTATTATTTAATTTATTTACTATTTACTTGCAGGAGGTGTTTTTGTTCAATATAATATATCAATATACGTAGTATTTTTATTTCTTCTACAATAGTGATTTATTGTAATAAATTATTTAGCCTTGTTTTTATAAACATTAAACATTAAAAAGATATAAAAACTTTTTATACCTCTTTAATGTTTTGGATACTTTTTATAGTTAAAATTGCGATTGCGGAATTTGCGGTTTGCGGAAGTGCCCAGCACTGTAAAAATTGGAAATATGGTTTGCGTTTGCGGATTTGCATTTGCAGCACCAAAAATGGCAAGCAGTTTGCGGATTTACGGTTGCGGAAGGTAAGGTTTGAGTTTGCGGATTTGCGATTGCGGAAGTAATTTTGAGTTTGCAGTGCCCAGCTCTGATTATTATATATACCATATATATGAGTACAGTGTGTGTGTGTGTGTGTGTGTGTGTGTGTGTGTATATATATATATATATATATATATATATATATATATCCCCGCAAGGGGGTTCTAAGCTCATGCTCTTGAGTGCTCTTTGTGCTCGTTTGTACGTGCTTGTTCCTGGAGGTTTCACGTGCACCCTCCCGGCCCTAGCACCTAAGGATGATGGGGCTCGACCCTGCAGTCCTTGTCATCCTTGGTCTTTTACCACTTCGACTGTCCCCTCCACCCTTCCTTTTTCCTCTATATTTCCTCTCACTTTTTCTTTGTTTTTCCGCCGAGATATGCCCTTTTAAATAGAGGTGAATCGGTTCTTCCCGAACTTAAAAAAAAAATAAAATATTATATATATATATATATATATATATGAAGGGGAACATGGACTTATTAAAACTGGATTTGGCTCAGTTACTGTCCAAAAAATATTCTATTTTTTTTATAAATAAAAAGGCACTGGTGGTTAAGAAGCCAGCTCCAAGAGACCCTAGTGTTATTTTTTTTATTTATTACACGTTATTACTAATTTTGACTTTTTTTTACGGATGAGTTTATGTATTTATTTAAATATTTTTTTGACAGATAAATTATTATTATTATATTTTATTTTATTTTCTTTAATTTTTGGGGTGTCCTGGGATTGGGGGAACCCATACTTAGTGCATTGATTATATGTTATAGTTCCCCCAATTTATGCGGAAGGTTCAGGAATGCATCTACTGCGTAAATTGGGGGATTACTGTAGAGGCAAAGTTTGTTCAAAGTAGCTAGACTTATCCGATGGTGTGATATTTTTTTTTTTTTTTTACTTTATGCAAAGTTTTATTTTAAAATACAGTAAAGGTGTAAGTGAATCCTCGAACAAACCTTGATAAAAAATAAAGTCTTTATGAGCATTTTTTATACTAAGTTTAAATCAATTCCTATTTTCACTTTTTGTATTACATTGAACCAGGGGCATAGGAGGGAGAGGGCTGAAGAGTTAAAGCTTCCCCTGAAATATTGAAGTCAGGAAAAAAGTTAAGGGTTCCAGAACACCTAAAAAAATCATGACTCACTTTGGTCAGTTAGGCACATCTTCAAACAAAATGACCTTCAATGTGTATATATACGGTAAATAAATAAAACATCAACTGAAAAAATGTTCAGCCCCCACCAAAATTTTTTTCCTCCTAAATGCCAGTGCACTGAACACAATTTAAAAAGATGGTCAGAGATCATTTCCACAAATCAATAGAGTTTGCCATCTTCTAATAAATTCATACAGACCCTAACCTATCCTAACCAAAAGAGAGAAAAACAAAAAATTATTTATTCTTCTGAAATAATAAGGTATTACAAAATGGGGTGACATTGGCAAGCAGTGTCTGGCTAATGCCAATTTTTTGCCTAGATTTTAAAAAAAATCAATTCACTTCATAAATTTTACTGATCTCATGTGAAAACCAGGGCTGTGGAGTCGGAGTCGTGGAGTCGGAGTCGGAAGCAATTTTGGTGGTGCTGGAGTCGGAGTCGGTAAAAATGTACCGACTCCGACTCCGACCTCAATATAAATTTTAATAAAATATGTTTTTGTGTGTGATATCACTGGCAGCTATGGTGGTTAAACCACTTAAATAATAAACACAATGTTTTCCATTTCAGACACTAATGCCATTAATTCATTTTTTCTTTCAGATAATATTTTTTATTTTTAATGCTCATTTAATTTCGAGTTCTTTCTAAATTTCATAAGTTTTTAACTTTCAAGTCTAAAACCCCTTTCACAGTGGCAAAGACACTTCCAACAAAGTCTGCAGTTTTTTAATATTTTACAATTACCACAGATGGGAAACATTTCGTGTGTCAGTGTATGATAGAAGATGATGATGAAAAATTATGTGAAGCAAAAATCAGTGGTTTTACTGGCTCTGATAAAAATGCACCAACCAGAGCATCAAATTTGAAAAGACATTTGCAGTGATTCCATCCAAAAATTTTAGAAGTTGTCATTGAGAAAGATAGTAATAAAAACCTTCCAACTACTTCAAAGTTAACAAAAGATCAGAAATCTACTGAACGACAAGCACCACTTACAAGATTATTTACTACAGACAAAGTTACCGTAACAATGACCACAGATGATGATGCTTCACGTGGTGGTGATGAAATGCCTCTTGTGTAATTATCATCATAGCAGATTTAGAATTAATATACCTTCGGAGTCGGAGTTGGATAGACAAAAAATTGAGGAGTCAGAGTCGGTTTTTTATGTGCCTACTCCACAGCCCTGGTGAAAACTTTCAATTTTCATATTTTTACATTTCAAATTTATTTAAATGCTTTTCCTCAGCCACTCCATAATATCTCTATTAATATCAATTTACACAAGAAACACCATAGAAGAAAATAGGGTAAATATTTACTATTACACCAGTCTCCAGTAGAAAGTTTTAAAAGCTAGTTTTCAATGTTTTTCAATGTGCTGAATTAAAAAATTATATATACTCATTTCTGTCGCACATGATTTGTTAAAGAGTTATTGAAGCTTAAAGTTTTTTAAACTTTCTACCCTCTTTTACCTAACCTAACCTATTTTTATACCCATATTTAAGTCATGTCTTTAACATTGAAAACCAGCTTTTAAAACTTTCTACCAGAGACTGGTGTAATAGAATAGGGAAGAAATACCCAAAATAGATTAAGATTTAAATTCTACATAAGAAAACCCAGATCTTGTGGGTTGTATTATATGAAAAAATGAAGTAAATGATGGGTTAAAACTTACAACCCACAAGATCCATAATCACTTCTTAATTAACACTGTTGAATGAAATTTGTAAAGCTTGCATGGGAGGGTGCTGAGAGCCAATTTTTGTATGCATGTTTATGAATGAAATGAATGTTTAGGATAAGACTTGGTAATTATATTAGACCATATTAATGTAATGTTAAGTCAGTAGCAGGAGCAATGACAATACAAAAAAACTTAGACAGAGTAACAGCCTGGGCAGATAAGTGAGAGATGAGATTTAATGTTGATAAGTGCAAGGTTATGCATATTGGGCCAAAAAATCCCAAATTTGAATACAATATGAATGGAATTTGGATTAAAAATGATGATAAAGAGAAAGACTTGGGTGTCACTGTGACTAATGAACTTAAACCCTCAAATCACTGTATGGAAATCAGAAATAAAGCAAATGCTAGACTCAATCTCATGCAGACACACATTGAATACAAATCACCCAATATTATAAAGCAACTATACATTTCATATGTGAGACCCCTCCTCGAATACTGTATTCAATTTAATAGTCCCTATTTGATACAAGATATTGAAAAACTGGAAAAGTACAGAAACGAGCAACAAGAATAATCCCCGCTCTAAGACAATTGACATATAAGGAAAGACTGGCGTATCTAAACATGTTCTCATTAAAAAGGTGGTGGTTAAGGGGTGATATGATAGAGGTGTATAAAATGATAAAAGGGTTGGATAAGATAGATTTTGATTCTCTTTTCATTAAAGATCACAATAACCAGACTAGAGGTTATAGTATGAAATTATTTAAGCCAAGATGTAGAATAAATTTAAGAAAACATACTAGTTTTACAAACAGAGTAATTAAGTTTTGGAACAGTCTGACAGAAGAAGTGGTGACTTCAGATACACTTGATTCTTTCAAAAGAAGGTTGGATAGTTTGATGTCTGCAAGGGACATCTGATGATAGTGTTTAAGCCCATTTTTATTGCATGAATGGTACTAGTTTATTTCATATATATTATGTGCATTTAGGTGATAGATCTCACAGCTCAACACAAGTGTTGTGGGATATAGGGAGGCAGCATCTTGGGTTAGGGGATACTCTCTGTCCTTACACACCCTATTTAAAGAGATTCCTCTGCCGAGCGGTGCCCTCCATTGTACTGTGAGGTATTGAAAAACTCATGATCTTCACTTGCCCCATAAGCACCTTGAAATGGGAGACCCAAAATGGGTGCACACACATTTCTACATTACTGTACAGTCTTTACAGCCACACCTACACTTTTCCTCCTAAGTATATAGGCCTATATTGTAATGTATATGGTTGTAAATTGTGACTTGGTCCGCAATTGATATGGACCGTGACTTATTTTTGGTTGGCAAGGTACTGGTATTGATGGGTACCATAATGAAATTGACTGGATTCTTTGGATCTGATATATTTGCATGTCACACCCAGCTATAACAGCAATATTTATTGAATAACCAATCAAAACTGAATAAGAAAATATATATATTATCTTGTGCAAATTTGTATATGTTTTTTTATTAAAATATATTTCCTATTTTTGGTGTTTTTTCAATATATAGCTATAGCCTATATATATCGACTATTTGGTGAATATTTCTTATTTTTGGTGATTCTGGCTACTTCTGCGTAATTCAATTTGTCCTGTTTTACAAGTAAATCACTTTTAGCAAATGTTCGTCTGTTCAGTTCAATTCAGTTTTTTTGTGACGAAGTATGATGTGTCAGTTATGCATATTTGATTTTGAAGACATGATCCGCCATATTGCCCTCGATGAAGACAAGAGTTTAGACCTGTTTTTCAATCATGGAATAATTAAGACATCCGTGACCTGCCCTAAATGCAATAGTGCTTGTATTTTAAGAAAAGACCAGAAGGTCTTTAGGTGCCATAAAAAAAATCCTAAAAATAAACGTGTGTCATTTCAGTTTAAGGGCACGCGAAATTTAGCAGACTACCCATGCAAGGTTGGCACATGTTATTACATTATCATTTGTATAATTTAGGTCTCGGGGGGTACGGGGGCGGAGCCCCCATAAAGATCACACATCACAAATTGATCGGTCCTAATGTTTTGCGGACAGTTCAGTAGGTGACACCAGTTAGGTCAACTGTACGCCCTTGATGATTGGTTAGGTTGTCATGATATTTTTGTTTAAATTCATTAGTTTAAATGAAAATGACGAGTGCAAACTTTTCTGGTTAATTTTGAGGTGTTTTGTACGAAACTGACATCCGTTTCCTGTGCAAATGCGTAGTTTTCAAGATGACAATATCTCAAAAACTACGCATTTGCACAGGAAATGGATGGCAGATTCATGCAGAATACCTCAAAATTGACCAGAAAAGTTTGCTCTCATTATAGAGAGAGACTGGGTCAAAAAATGAATAATTACCAGGGTCATTCCATAGTCTCAGTCGTTACATTCGTACGCAACTTATTGTTATATTCCCTGCTCTTGTGAATAAAGTATGAACAGCAGCGGCACAAATTTTCTTGTGAACATAAACAGATGGTTGGGCTCTAAAATGAGACTAGGTTTTGCATATTTCGTTTCTTGGTTTTTGCTAGGAGCATATCCAAATTCGTCGTCTCGGTCGTTACAACGATGCAACCTCAGTTTTCAGTAGGTGGTACATATGTGTAAAAGTCAGTGAATTGGCCAGAGCTATTCAAATGAGAATTCTACCATGGATACTTAAATGTTGTGGCCCCAATTTGAGACATAGTTTGTTAGAAAATATTAACTTGTATTTTAAATATATATAAAAAACTGCTGTCTCGGTCGTTACATATTTTTTGTCTCGGTCGTTACCGTCGGTATTTCAATATAAAATTGAACATTTATCATACAATAAAGCAGACATATATCATATTATTGGTATTTATGACTTACCCTTCAATGTGTGTATATATATATATAATATATATATATAGGGTGAACCAAATGTAGGTGGACAGTAAATGATAACGTTTATTTTGAGAATACATATTTAATTTTTTTGTATACTATAATACAAAATAAAATTTAAATAAATTTAGTTATAATATTTAATATAATATAACACAAACACCATAGTTATAATGAACACCATAGTTATAATATAATATAACACAAACCGTATTCAACCTACTGTCCACCTACTTTTGGTTCACCGTGTATATATATATATATATATACTGTACTGTATATATATGTAAATATATTCCATATAAATATATATAACTACGCAAAAGGGGAGTGCAGGAATGTTGCAAAGGGGGTGGGGTGTTACAAGGGGGGTTGTTGCAAAGGGGTGGGGTTGTTGCAAAGGGGTGGGGTTGTTGCAAGGGAGTGTTGCAAAAAAAAAAAGATACCCAAAGGGCCCTTTGTTGCCAACCGGGGTTGCAAGGGGCATACAACTTGGGGGCCTCCCCCAAGCTATTCCCCCCAAAGGGCCGTCTTGGTCGTTACATTGTGCAATGTAACGACTGAGACAGAAAATTATGTAACGACCGAGACGTACCTTTACAAGAGAAGTATAGGAGCTGGACTTAATTTTTTGTAATGGACATGTACCCCATAGGAAACTAGCTTTGCGATTAAGACAAATTTTTTTTTTTGCTTCAAATAACTAAAGCTATATAAAAAATTCGGAAAAAACGTCTCGGTCATTATATACAAATGTGCCTTATATAGATATAGGCTCAGTTTTTATTGATTCGGTTAATGAAAGTTATTTTATATGGAAATCTTTAAGGAAGAGCTACTTTATGACATAAATAAGAAATGCCTATTATCCCTCAACTATTTTGGCCATGCGAGCTTTCAAAATTGAGGGAAAATATCACAATGATTATTTAGACAATAGTGCATTGTGTATGAACCTCAGTAACTTTTTTTCTAGATGTGATAGAGTTAAAAACTCTTCAGATTTGGAAACTAGAGACTCTTACCTATCTAATGATGTATCACATGATACATTTGGATGAATTTTGAATTTTCAACCTCAGGTTGACACTTTCATGGAATCACCCACCACCTATTATGACTTTGATCCTCTGGATCCAGAGATTCTATCTTTAGTTTTAAATTGATAATTAACTAGTTTTGTAGAAATTGGTTGTTGCCAATGTACAGGCAGTTTTTATATAGTGGAGCCACCTCAATAGGCTGAAGTGGCCCCTAATGTGCCCACTATAAAAATTTTGGTTCTTTTGCATTATTCTCCCAACACTAATTTTTTTATATAATGTTGGTTTGGTTTTGGTTATGGTACTTTATTTTCCTTCCATTATAAAAAAAATTAGTGTTGGGATTGGGTTAGGTTAGGTTTGGTTAGGTTAGGTTAAAAACAGCCCACCACAGGCATTAATTAGCCATAGTTAGCCAGCTTCAAGTTAGGTTTGGTTAGGTTAGGTTAGGTTAAGAATATTTATTCATATAACTAATGTAATTTCAGAATATTTTGCTCCCAACACTTATAACTTTATTTTCCTTCCATTAAAAAAAAATTAGTATTGGGAGGATAATGCAAAAGTACCAAAATTTCTTATGTTCTTAGACTATGATTGGGCTGGCATATGAAATGGGCAATGTTTCCGATTTTCAATCTTTGTCAAAAATCTAGTGACCACAAAATTAAATAGCTAGCTATTAAGCAAGTTTTTATATATGGTACTGTACTGAGAATAGTTTTATTTTTATACACATGTTACAAGCCTTGTCTTCATGCAATGAACACTACACATAAAACACCTTCAAAGATATAAATTATAAATAAATTCAATACATATATATTATATATATATATTACCATTCATCTGGTTAAAAGGATAAAATAGGTTAGCTTACATTATTATCAGATTTCTTTCCAATTACTTCCCAGTTTTCTTCTTCTTTATGTAATGGCCGTAAATCATACACATTCAATTTCTTGTCTTCAAAGACACAGTCTGAAGATTGAGGATTACAAACATTGATGGTATAAACAGAGAAATTATAAGCACTGGAAGTCTCAGAAGCAACAAAAAAGGTTGGACTAAAGGCAATTCGATCACAGTACATATAAATATTAATGGATAAGGATTTAACTGCAGACTTGTACAATAAAATCAAAGCATCTCCTTGCCAATCAAATTTTATATCTTCTGATGTGGCTAACACTTTGGGGTTTTGAGGATCTGATGTGTCACATACAGCAGTATTACCAGTATCAGGGCAACTTCCATTTTGTATTGGCCCACAAATATTGATCTCAAAGGAAGAATTTATACCCTTTGCTGTGTAAAAAGTATCAGTATGCAAAGAGTGCAGATTTAAAGGGTATTCAGAATTTGAAAACTTTATAATACAAGGGTCTGATGTTGTCTCTATTTTTTTGGGACAAGCTGCTGAAGTCATCCACGTAAAGACAAAAAGACATTTTGTCTGAGATATTAAAATTGGGCCAGCAAATTCCTCTTCAGATGATAATGGGCAACTGAAATGCAACTGAGTTTTATATCTCATTTTATTATTTCCTTTATAGCATATTCCTCCATTTTCATATACATACTTCAGAAACCCTTCTTGCTGAACTTCAGGATATTGCTCAGGAATTTTTCCTGCACTCGTGAAAGAAATATCTGAAAGATCATCATCACTATCTCGGGTACTATTTACGTATGTAAAACAAACTCCGCTATCATTCTGACATGTAGATTTTGATGACTGAACAGGATGGCAAATGCTTATAAGGAATATTATGGAGGAATCATTACGGGTTGGTTCTGAATAAAACCAAAACTTCCTTCGAGATAAACTTGATAAGTCATAAATATGTTCACCCTTTTTAATAACACAAAATGTTTTATTAGGCCTACTTGGCCCAGAAAAGCCTAAAACATCAATCTGAGGTGATTGGGAATTTTGTGTATCACTATCATGAAGTCTAACCTCACCATCTTCAAAGTCTTTTGTTTCAACACTTTTAAATGACAATTGCAATAAAATTAATAAAACAAAGGAAACTAGAAATCCAAGTCGGTAATTCATCTTCTTTCTTGAAGCACACTGACAATAGCACTCTGATCCTCGCCTAGGAATTAAAAGAATCTCTTATAATGATTATAATGTGTAAATTTTATGCAATTCGATCATAGAGTAGTACTGTACATGAACAACTCACGATAGGAAACGTTATTAGTCATTCACTGATTCAGAATCAGATGATATAAACGAACAAAAACGTAAACAAATGTAATCTGTGATTTTGAAATGATCAGGATAATGTGCACAAAATAGTTAAATAATTTTTTGTATATATTTTTTCAGAAAAATTACAGTAATAAGATATTAATTTCATTACCTAAAAAGTAACTACAGTTGCAGTATATAAATGAATTTAAATTACAAATCACTACAATAACAAATAATTAAAGACGAAGGACCACATTATGGCTTTTGGGTATAAGTTTTTAATTTATAGATCAGCTGCTTCTACTCCTTCCTGTAAATAAAAAAAATTTATTTGGACCCAACCCAAGTATTCATGACAATATAACATAACATTCTTCATTTATAATGAAGTTTCATTACATTTAATGACATTTCAAATTTTATAAAAGAACAAAAAAGAAAAGTGTATTTTTATATAATGCGATGTTATTCAGAAATATAAAAATTGTTTTTATGACCTTCTCCTCAAATTTATACGATCATTAAGAAATTACATCATGGAATCAGTTAATGTTCACTCTGAACCTAGGAAGCGAATTTTACAGCGTACTAGAACAATACTCACAACTTTTAGTCAAGGTCATTGGAAATTATGTCATTACCAATAAACCCTGCAAACATTTTTGGACGACAGACTATAGAAATCTACCAGAATATTTCCAGTATGACTATCGAATGACTAATGGATTATGGTAGTGCTGTCTAGAGTGAGACAAGTATTTATAGTTACCTAGCAGGCTAGCACATATATATTCATAAAATAGAGGGAGCCTTGGTCTTTTCAAAAGAAATCTGGTGTTGCTCGATAGTCTTTAAATCAAGTCAAAGTCTCTTCCTATTTTAACGTCTTTTTTTTAATATATGAAGCAAATTAGAATGCCTCCTTATACATTTTAAAACTATTGTTTTATATTTTTATAATTAACTTTTCAAAATAATTTATATTCTATTGAAGTCTGGTAATGTCGAGTCAAAGTCTTGTCTTATTCTATATTCGTTGCTAGACAATGTTTGTAGGGAATGTCACCGAATCACCGAAAACGCATAAATATAATAAAGTCATGAAATAATGGAAATAACAAGAATGAACAAGAGTGATTTTGTGTAATCGAAATAATCCCAACCACCCTGCGAAAAATAATCCATTTGTTTGATTACTGGTTTTACTGGGCCAGTTAGTATCAGTATTTTTTCCAGATGGTACTCGATCGTTGGATTAAATCACTAGAAAAATAGCCCATGGGGACCCAAAAGGGAACCAGTTGTTCAATTACCAAAGGAAAAATAATGCCCAGTTGAGAGTGACTGAGACCAACTTCTCAACCAAATGGTAATTTGTCAATTAATACGAAAAACATATGATAAGCACACACACACACACACACACACACACACACACACACATATATATATATATATATATATATATATATATATATATATATTCCCCGTCTTAAAGGTTACACAACTGTAATTGTATTGGTTCCAGTGAGCAGTAACTATATGCAAATTGGTTTTCACAATGCCCAATTGGTTTTGTAATTGGTCTCAGTGGATATTTTTTGCTGGGCAGGATTGGAAGTCTCAGTGGTCAGAGCCCGACTCCGACTCAGAAGTTTTGGGTTTTAATTCTTGTAGAGATTTTTTGTATTCCTTAAGTAATAATCTTATGTTACTTAAGGAATACAAAATGTTAGCATATAATTAAACATATCAGAAGATTTGTAAACAATGAACACTTATTGTCCTAATTATAACACAAACTTTTGTGGTATTTCCAGTTTGATCGTTATAACCTAATTGGATTACACTGCCCAACACCAATTTTGCTGATTTAATTCTAACACCTGTTTTTAGGTAACTTTGGTGTGCTGATTTAAAAAATCACCTTAGTTTTTGCTTATCACGTCAGGTTTTCGAGCAATCAAATACGGAGATATCGCATTTTGGCAGAGTTATGCCCAATTTTTTTTCTTTTCAAAAAATAAGTTTTTACATACTCAGAATCAGCATGGAAAAGTAAACAATTGTGCAGGGAGTGAACTTTAATATACAATGGTAATATTGACACATAAAGTGATTAAAAGTGTTTAAATAAGCAAAAAATGAATCCATGATCATGACGTCACGCTCACACTTGGGGAAATCACAGATACCCAAGATTTTAATATGTTGTACATGACCTTTAGATTTAATGCACAGATTTGCGTATTCCACAGATAAAATTTTAACAGTAAAACAGCTGTTAACAGGTCTCAAAAATCATCAATTTTGATAAGTGCCCTTCATGGATCACCCAAAATAGACATATTGCATTGCACATTGCACGAAAACCTGATGTGATGGACAAAATCTAAGGTGATTTTTTAAATCAGCACATCAATATTATCCAGAAACAGGTCTTAGAATTAAATCACCAGCAAAAAATGTTTTTTTTGTTGGGCAGTGTTATCATTAATATTAACAACCTTTAGAGTATTATATATATATATATATATATATATATATATATTAATAAATAAAAACTACGGTCGATTATTCAACCAAACATGTTTAAAGGAAAAGCTGTTCTCCAAATATATATATATATATTATATATATATATATATATATATGAAAACTATTTCACGAAAGTAACACGTGAAAAATATTTATGATGAATAAAACCACGAAGGAAAGGAAACAGAATGGTGCCCAAAGGCTTTCGTCTAATGAGGATGCCATTAGACGAAAGCGCTTGAGCACCATTCTGTGTTTCCTTTCCTTCGTGGTTTTATTCTTCATATATATATATATATATATATATATATATATATAAGGAAAACAAAAACGCGCGCCACTATCGGGCCTTAAGGAAAGGAAATAACGAACTAACAGACAATATAAAAGAAATATCTGAAACATTGAGAGCCCAGTATGAATCGATATTCAGGACCCCCAAAAGTGATAAAGTGATACCTGACATAGATGCCTTCTTCAAAGAGAAATTGCAAGGAGAATGTATAACAGACTTTGATTTTACCCCGGAAGATGTAGCGACAGCTACAGGACAAATGAAATCACATTCAGTTGCAGGTCCGGACAAATGGAACACACTATTAATTAAAAACTGTAAAAATAAAATAGTTACATTCTTGTACTGGATACGGAGAAGATCCCTAGACACTGGGGAAATACCGAGCATCTTGAAAAGAGCAAACATCGTCCCTATATATAAAGGAAGAGATAGATCTCAAGCAAAAAACTATAGACCAGTGTCATTGACGTCCCACCTCACCAAAATTTTTGAAAGAATAGTTAGAAAGAAAATCTATGACTTCTTGGAGACATTGGAAAGATTCAACGAAAATCAACACGGATTTCGATCAGGAAGCTCATGCCTATCACAACCTATAGAGCATTATAACAATATCCTAGATGCACTTGAAGGCAATGAAAACTATGATGTCATATACACGGATTTTGCTAAAGCTTTTGACAAATGCGATCATGGTATTATAGCACATAAAATGAAACATATGGGAATAACAGGCATAGTGGGAAAATGGATCTACAACTTCCTCAGAAATCGACTACAGATGGTCAAAATTTCAGCTCTTGAGATATGGTAGAAATGAGGAACTTAAGACTGCATTTTATGCTCCAGATAGACAGGAAATTCAGAGAAACACGAAAGCGGTCGACTTGGGGGTAATAATGACCGATGATGCCAAATTCGAGAGACAAAATCAGGTAGCAGTAAACAAAGCAAAAAGAGTCGCGGGGCAGGTACTAAGAACGTTCAAAAGGAGGGACAAGACAGTAATGATTCCCCCTGCTCAGTTTTGACGTCCCCATATAAAAAGGAAGAAATTAATAAACTAGAAGGAACGCAGAGACATTTCACAGCTAAGAGTGATGGTTGCAAAGAACTCAACTACTGGGAAAAACTACGCAAACTAAATCTGTACTCCCTGGAAAGAAGAAGAGAGGAGAGAGGTACACCATAATCTACATATGGAAAATGATAAAAAAACAGGTACCAAACCTCAAACTAAACCCAATTACCATCCAAACAATGCTGGAAAATAGGAAATGCAGAATGTGTAGCGTTCCCAAATTAAAGTCCTGACAAGGGATGTTTTCAACACTGAAGGAAAATAGCTTGGTTGTCAGTGGCCAAGACTTTTTAACCAGCTTCCAAAGGACCTCAGAAACATTACAGGGGTCAAAGTTGAAGTCTTCAAGAGAAGACTAGATGCCTGGCTCAGGACGGTACCAGATGAGCCGGGTGTACCTGGCTATGTACGATGGAGAGCGCAAGAGAGCAACTCGCTCCTCCACCAAGCCAAGACTAGAGGCGGGGCCACCAGTTTGACCTTCGTGTGAAGAAAGACCGACGCACGGAACCTAAACAAGGTATATATCTGTATATTTGGGGAACAGCATTTCCTTGAAACATGTTTGGTTGAATAATCGACCGTAGTTTTTATTTATTAATTTATTATTAGTTTTCTCAATTTTCCGTATGACATTTTTCAATAATACTGCTAAATTATAAATAATATTTCTAAAATTTTCCGACGTTTCGCTCCGTCCTCGAGCATGACGGGATTGGTCAGTTTCGTACGTGTAACTTGAGGATTCGTTCTTGCCCGGTTCGCTGATTGTTTATTTTTGGGGAAGTCTCTTTTATTATTAATGCTTCGATGATATGAAGTCTTTTCTCATTCCTCATTTGTGTTACCACAAAGTGGAAGCGACAAATGTGGTAACACAAATAAGGGATAAGAAAAGACTTCATATATATATATATATATATAATATATATATATATATGGGATTGAACTCAGAATAGTCTCCTGAAGTTTTTTCATGACACACACAGACGTGCATGGAACAAGGAACTCTTCTGGGAAAGTTAAATCCACTATAGTCCGAATAAGTAATGGTAAATGACAAACACTATAGTTTTTTCTTTTTCATGATGTTAGCCGGACGTGGGCAACGGGTCACTCGCAAAAAGGCCCCAAAAATATAGCTTCCCTCACCAGCTATCTGCAAAGCAAATAGGATCCAGCTTTGGGACAGGATCTACGGGTTTGCAGATAGCTGGTGAGGGAAGCTATATTTTTGGGGCCTCTTTGCGAGTGACCCGTTGCCCACGTCGGGCTAACATCATGAAAAGAAAAAACTATAGTGTTTGTCATTTACCATTACTTATTCGGACTATAGTGGATTTAATTTTCCCAGAAGAGTTCCTTGTTCCATGCACGGTCTGTATATATATATATATATATATATATATATATATTATATATATATATATATATATTAGTGATGTACCGATTTCAAAATTTAGCCGATGCCGATACTATTTCCATAGAAAACTGTCGATACCGATGCTGATGCCGATTCTTTGCCTATAATTTAAAAAATCAATTCCCTTCATAAATTTTACAAATCTAATGTGAAAACTTTCAATTTTCATATTTTTAAACTTCAGATCAGATTTGTTTAAATGCTTTTCCTTAGCTTTACTCCACAATATACAGTACCAGAATTTGTTACTCGTATACTGTAGCTAAAATGAGGTTAAAAAGTTTTATTACTCAGTAAAATAATAAAGTAATTTTAATTTAGTTTCATAAATTGAATACCAATATTTAAAGTACCTTGTATTTCCCGGCGTATAACGAGCACTTTTTTTTCCCCAAAAATACTCCAAAAATCACCCTGCGTTAAAATTATCTCGTTAAAATTGTACATGTGAAGCGAGGTAGGAGGTATATTGTTTCCTAAATTTTTATTTTCCTAAATTTTCTCTTCAAAATAATTTTCTCTTCAAAATTAGGGTGCCGTTATACGCCGGGAAATAAGGTAATTATTTTTCCTTATGTTGAAGGTATTTTTTTTTTCAACAACAAAATTTTTCATTAAAATTTCAAGTCCTTGGTGGCATGTTTGAATAAATAAAAAATGGATATACAGTTTGGGTCTATAAAATTATTAAAATAAAGTCAACATAATAAGATGGTTTAATATATAAATTATAAAGTACAACTTAATATAGAATTATTATTAATATAGAGTAGGAGCGGTGTCGTGTTGGGCTAATGTAGCGAGTGGCGTTCCTCAGGGTTCTGTATTGGGCCCCTTGCTTTTTCTTATATATATTAACGATTTAGATGTCGGCCTAGTCAGTACAGTTTCAAAGTTTGCGGATGACACGAAGCTGGGTGGTAGGGCGATTAATGACGAAGATAGAGGTAAAATCCAGGAAGATCTGAATAAAATCGTTGATTGGTCAGTCACATGGCAAATGAGATTTAACGTCGATAAGTGCAAAATTTTACATATAGGTTCGCGTAACGGTAATTTTGCGTATAGTATGTCAGGGAAAGAGTTAACAAGCGTAGAACAGGAAAAAGATTTAGGAGTTATAGTCACTGGTGACTTAAAAGTAGCGAAACAAAGTACAGCAGCGGTCAATAAAGCGAACAAAGTGTTAGGTTTTATAGCTCGGAATTTTTAGTACAAATCGCGCGATATTATAGTTCCTCTTTATAAATCATTAGTTAAACCCCATTTGGAGTACGCGATCCAATTTTGGAATCCGCATATGCGCAAAGATATAGACAAAATCGAAAGAGTTCAAAGACGAGCAACTAAGATGATTCCGTCGCTTAGGTCAAAATCGTACGAGGATAGGCTTAAGGAGTTAAAATTGACTACACTCGAGACTAGGAGGCTAAGGGGTGATCTAATCCAGGTTTTCAAAATTATGAATGGGTTCGATAACGTAGATAGAGATACCTTTTTCAAAATATCTCAATATAATAGGACTAGAAATAACGGGTGTAAGTTGACAAGTAGAAGGTTCGAGACAGCAGTTGCCAAAAACTTTTTTACGCATAGAATAGTAAATAGCTGGAATAGTTTGCCGGTAGAAGTAATTAGTAGCACGTCTATAAACATGTTTAAAAATCGATTAGACGCTATGTTGATAGATTGGGTATAGTTTAAGGTAGTAAAATTAAGGCTTTGTGATTCGGAACCCACGTAAAATTGTAGAGGTAGACCAGCCATGAATGGATCCTAGGGTCTTTGTTGGTCTGAAACATTATAACATAACATTATAACATTATAACAATAGCTTATAATATTTAGAAATTAGCTAGTTAGAGAAAATGTAAATTTATGGGCAACTTAACTTATTAAGCTTTGCCTTTTTCGTGAATGTAAAATATTTTTATATAATTACACTTTGAATTGAGTATAAATTATCGTAATTGTGTTTTCTGTATGTTCAATTTACTGTAAATATAGACTTTGTTTTTAATGTAAATTTTAAAATTTCAAAGAATCGGTAAAAGAATCGGCTAAATTTAACCAATGCCGATGCCCCCAAAATGGCCGATTCAGCTGATGCCGATTAGTCGGTACACTACTAATATATATATATATATATATATATATATATATATATATATATATATATATGCTACAACTCAGAATGGTTCCCTGAGACACCTTTATGTTACACTGTACACACAGACAGTGCATGGAACCAGCGCCGGCTCTTCCATTACGCAGATCACGCAGTGTGCGTGGGGCCCTGCGAGGCAGGAGCCCCCAAGCGAGCGATATAAAAAAAATTAATTAATGAATGATTGACAGAAATAAAAAAATGGGCCAAATTTTGATATTTTTTAAATTCTTCCAGCGCCATTCATTTTATTTCCATATAAAATTGAGCAATTTTTTTTTTTTGTTAAAATCATAAAAATTAAAGTGTAAACAAACGCCTAATGTGTGCCATCAGATCTGCCATCTCAGAAGATGACTGCACTGGAATTGCTGACTTGCATACACGAGAAGCAGCTGATAGAGTTATATCCAAACCTATGGATTGCTCTCAGAATTGCAGTCACTCTTCCAGTGACTGTAGTCACAGCTAAAAGGAGCTTCTCCAAGTTGAAGCTAATTAAAACGTACCTCAAGTCAACAATGGCACAAGAACGTCTGAGTGGGCTTGCCATCATGAGCATCAATCGGGAGGTAGGCCGGAAGCTGTCCTATGATGATATTATTGATGAATTTGCAATAAAAAAGCCAGGAGAGAAAGGTTTTGAATGTATGTGATATATACTTATCTAAATAAACTTATTAGATTTTTGTATATTTAAATGTATATAAATTAAATATACAAATATATATATTAAGGGCCCCAAAGATATTTGCGCGTAGGGCCCTCAAAAGGTTGGCGTCGGCCGGCACTGCATGAAACAAGGAACTCTTCTGGGTAAATTAAATCCACTATAGTTCGAATAAGTAATGGTAACTGACAAATACTATAGTTTTATAATTTTAAATACTATAGTTTTAAAGAAAAACTATAGTACTTGTCACTTATCATTACTTATTCGGACTATAGTAGATTTAATTTTCCCAGAAAAGTTCTTTGTTTTATGCACGGCCAATCTGTGTAACATAAAAGTTCCCAGGGGACCATTCTGAGTTGTAGCATATATATATATATATATATATATATAATATATATATATATATATATATATATATAATTATATATATATATATATATATTATATATATAATATATATATATATATGAAATGAAAAAGTTTATTGGCAGACCAGAGCCCATATGACAAATATTAATAATACAATGACAATTCGCATACTGAGGATAGCAATATATACAATTAATGAGAAATAATACAGTAATGTCGAAGTCAAGTGGAGCTACAGACAGACATTTTCATACCATGAATTCTATAGCTTAGAAGACATACGATAGGACTGATGAATAACTTGGATAATCGCAGAGGCGTGCACAGAAATTAAGGAAAAGGGGACTCAACTCAACGGCATAGCCATTGACGAAACATTAGTGTGTCGCCAATACCTCCCAGGTGTGTCGCCAAATTTAGTTAATTATTTTCAATTTTTTTGTATTTTGAAAATTTTGATTTTTGTATCAACAAAATCGGCTACAAGATAAACCACCTACTGAAAAATTATCTGATATTTGATAAAAATTAATTAGTGTGTCGCCAACGTGAAAAGTTTGGAAAGCTCTGATCTAGGTAGTGTTGCAGAATTCTGAATAAATAGTAGTCTGAAGGTGCGATGTCCGGAGAATAAGGTGAATGAGGCATTTTTTCCCAACCAAATGCCTCCAATTGGGCAGTGGTGATTCGAGCAGTGTGAGGGCGCGCGTTATCCTGGTGGAATAGAACACCTCTGCGATTAATTAATGCAAGACGTTTTTCTTGTAATGCCATCTTCAATCGTTGAAGTTGTTGGCAGTAGACTTCAGCTGTGATTGTTTGGTTATCTGACAGAAGCTCAAAATGAATAATTCCTTGCATATCCCACCAAACGCATAGCAAAATTTTCTTTGGATGGGGTCCATTCCTTGGCTGAGGTTCAGGCTTTGTTTCACGGCTAAGCCACTGATGTCGACGCTTAATATTGTTATAGAGGACCCATTTTTCATCCCAGTGACGATCCGATTCAAAAACGGTGCCTGCAGTTGCCGAGAATGCAGTGATGTACAAATATCGATTCGATGTTGAAGATTCGCTCGTGGCAAATCATGTGGAACCCATTTTCCAACCTTCACTACTTTTCCTAACAGCTTCAAATGAAGATGAATGGTCATGTGGCTAACGCCGAGTTTCAGGCCAAGTTCTCTTACAGTTACCGTTGGAGTTTCCTCCACTGTTGCTTTCAGCAACTCTTCATCTAACTCATTTGTTCGTCCTGTTCGTTGATAATCTTTCAGACTGAAGTTTCCATTTCTGAACTTCTCAAACCATCTCCTACACATCCATTCGCTCACATCATTTCCATAAACTCTTTGAATGTTTCTTGTGGATTTACTAGCGTTAGATTCTTTATGGAACTCATACAGCATCACATGTCGAATATGCTCTTTCGTGGGCTCTATGTTTTTTCAATTACTGTAATATCGTAGGGGTGGCGTTGTAACTGTATGAAAACACCAGAGAAAATATTCATTAGCCTAATCCTACACTAGCCTAAGTCATTCTGTATCGTGATAAAACATGTGCGAACCTGTCACCGCGTGTATTTTGCAACATTTCTAAAACTATTTCACATTATCTTGAGGTTATTCTGTTATCTATCGTCCGTTTTCTAATCGAGCAGAATTTATGTTACAACCTGATATAAACTGTCTAATCCGCCCATGTCTGATTTCTTGAACTGAAGCAAACCAAATGTATGAGCAAAATGTTTTCTTCGGTCTTATCTCACGCAACAGAAACAATAAAGCTCTTCCTTACTCTTTTCAGAAGTATTTAAGTTGTAATCACTTTTAATCAGTTAATCATTGATTAATTAGAAAATTTCATCATTCATCACTTTTTCCTAAAAATGATTAATTAACCATACCTTAGGGAGGGGACATCCCCTCCCGGGCTGGAAAATATTTTGGAAATACATTACTCAGAAACACGTTCTAGTGACATCTGTGTTAAAAAGTGGTTAGAAATAACCGCATATATTTCCAAAGAAAATATAAACAAAATAAAAAAATAAAAACCCTCGTTTCTAACCAACTAGTGAAGTTGGGTTTCCCTAATTAACCAAAAGAAGGAAAAAAAAAAGTTTCTGGGACAAAGAAAAACGGAGCTTTGCCCAGTCTTGAAAATTTTTGACCGCATGAAGCGGGCCCTTTTTTCTCAAAAAAATTAAAATGCTCGTGGTTACCCAAACCGGGAAACTGAGTCAACCTTCAAACCTAACAACCTTTAATTAAATCGTATCCTTAATTAATAACCACTGCAATTAATCAAAACCCATGTTTAACTAAATAGAGGCCTATCAGAACTAGGTGCAAGTAAGTTAAAGAAAATAACTAAGGTAAGAGAAAAACTAGGTACCTAGACGAAACTCGAACCGGGCTACAACGGCCCTAACTCAATAATTAAATGGCTGTTATAGCCCCTATTAAAACCTAAAGGCAATATAGCCCTAACTTAACTTAAATAAAACCTTCTAAACCTTAAACCTTTAAAACCAAAAACTTAAGGGCAATCCAGCCCTAGCCTAACTTAACCTGCAAAACCTAGGTCTGGGAAATAGCCCCTACAAATAAATAACCTAGCAGTGTGTTAAACAATAACCTAAAACTTAACAACGAAAATTAAAAAAACCTGGAAACTAAATGAAACTTATGAATCAGTTAGAAACTGAAAGGGTAACGTTCAACTGGCAACTTCATTTTGGTAAGTCTAAATTAATTTTGATGAATTTAGCTTCACCATAGTTAGTAATCTGGCTGCTGACCAAATTTAACCTGAAAACCACTGCAACCTACAGTGAAAAAGTCTGTAGCTGTGTTGACAGTGTCTAAATAGGCCATTATTATTTCTATAATTACCGAGTCTATTTAAAGTAAACTTAACCTTAATACTACACCTAAATAAAATAATATCTCTCAAGCTAAATAATAAATTTTTCAATATGGCGCCCCCGGGTGGGCAGTCGAGAAGTTAGTTACCCTTTTTGTTTTAATTCTGATACAATAGTTTTAAATCCAGTGAATTAAATTTTTTACATAATCTGAAAATTAAATATAAATATCATTTATAATAAACCTAAAAATGGCTAATCAAACTGAAGCCACTCGTGGAAAAAGTATGGAGACCTGGTTGGGAAGTGATGTGGAAGCACTTGAAACTAGTAAACTGGTAAAAAGGAGGGGAGCAATCAGAACCTCAGCTACTAAACTTTTAGCTACAATCAAAGAGAGATGGGATGATTGGACTGAGGAACAAAAAAATTCACATGCTCGGCTTTTGTCCTCACAACTGGACAAGTTACAAAATTTAGACGAGGAAATCCTTAGAATGTATGTTTGTTCCGAAGGCTTCTCAGAGGATAAACAAGAAGAACTAGATGAAAAAAATAGTTATTACCACTTTGAAATAGATCAAATGATACAAGCATTAACAACTAAAAAAGAAAATAATGCCGAAGCCAAACCTAAACTAAGAATAAGTACTAAAATTCCTGAGCTTCAAATATTACCATTTGATGGAAATCCCTCTAAATTTCAAAACTTTAAGACCTCATTCAGAAACATTTACGATAACATAGGTCTTTCCGAAGAAGAGAAATTTGCCTACCTAAAACAACATTTGAGTGGAAACCCTGCCATTCAAATAAACTGCATGCAAGAAAGTAAAACATCTTATGAAGAAGCATGGCAGCAGTTGGAGGGCTGTTATGCAACACCAGGCCAAATTAAATTCTCCATAATAAAATCCCTTTTAACTAAATCCATAATAACCAAAAATTTTAAATCACTTCATGACTTTCAAGCAGATATGCACTCTACCATAAATTTAATGCAAACTCAAAAATTAGAATTAGAAGATATACTCTTGTATGTATATTATAATAAACTAACTCAAGAAACTCAGGAATTTTTAAGAACTTGGGGGTTTAAACTCTATGACCACTTTAATAAGTTTAAAGAAGCAATTGCTGAAGCTACCAAAACCTTAGCTAATGTAATTTTGATCTGGAACAAAGTGAGTTAACTACCTTGATACCTAAAAAAAAGAAACTTCTCTCCAGAACCAGCCAGAAAAACCATGGTATTCTGGCCAAACTACAGCTGCTCTGGCGGTTTCTACCCAAAGACAATCCTCAAGAAGAGCTCAATATACTGACCAGAGAGAACCTTACTGCAAATTGTGTAAGAAAAACTCTCTCAGAATCTCAAAATGTGATTCTTTCCCTGAAAGTTGGGATAAACTGAAAAAACTTGCTAAATTAAATTATTGTACTAAATGTACCTCATCTAAACACCAAGCCAAAGAATGCCCCATTTCTTTACAACCCTGTTCATTTTGTAGGTTTTATAACCATTTATCCTTCCTTTGTACCAAACAAAAAGGAAAACCAGAGGAAGATAAGAAAACCAAAACCAGTACGGAAGTAGCTACCCAAAAAGAAAACTCAAAACAAGGGAACACAAGTGCTGATACACTCCATCTAAAAACTGTAAACTTGAACTCAGAAGCCAAAACTAAAAGAGAAATACTAAGTTCGGTGCAATCATTGTTTGATCCAATTGGATTTGTTGCACCCTTAGTGTTTAAATTAAAACTCTTCATGCAGAAAGTAACAGCTACCAAAAAAATTGGGATGAATATCTAGAACCGGAAATGCTGCGTGAATGGAAAAAACTTTGTAAAGAAATAAACAAAGTGGAATTTCTGAATTTTCCTAGACAAGCTTTTGAAAATCCCAAACCTCTCATGGAAAATCTTCAACTCCACATCTTTTGTGATGCCAGCCAAGAAGGTTATGCAGTAAGTTGCTATCTAGTTGG
Organism: Bathynomus jamesi; assembly: GCA_023014485.1. NCBI lineage: Eukaryota > Metazoa > Arthropoda > Malacostraca > Isopoda > Cirolanidae > Bathynomus > Bathynomus jamesi. Next base: position 24,015 of record JAJOZX010014024.1, on the reverse strand, counting down.
AAATGGAAAATCCGAACTAATTTACGCTAAATCAAGAGTCAATCCCAAATCAAAAAAATTGGACCATTTGTAACTTGGAATTAATGGCAATCTGCCTAGGAACCAAAGTCCTAGAATACCTTAAAGAAACCTACCTAGAAGAAAACTCAGAAAACCAAAAGTTCTTCAAAACAATAATTTGGACAGACTCACAAGTGGCTTTAAATTGGACTGCTCAAAAATCTCTAAAAATGAAATCAATCTTTGTAAAAAACAGAGTGAAAGACATTCAGGAAGCAACAAGAAACTTAAACCATCACCTGGAATTCAAACATGTAGCAGGAGAAGACAACCCAGCAGACCTACTCACCAGACCTACTCACCAGACCTACTCACCAGACCTACTCACCGTCATTGCGCAACAAGCCTTATGAAGATAGGATTAAAGTGTTAGACTTGTATTCACTCGAAACTAGGAGATTAAGGGGGGAGCTTATTGAAGTTTTTAAAATCGTTAATAACATCGATAACGTGAATTTTGACAAATTGTTCACTTTCGATAATAGTAATACTCGCAATAACGGATTCAAGTTGCGTGGCAGACGTTTCATTACTAATATCGCTAAAAACTTCTTTACGTTTAAAGTAATTGATAAATGGAATAATCTTCCCGCGTCAGTCGTTCATTCTACCAGCGTTAATATGTTTGAGAACCGTCTTGACAGACATTTTAAAGGTATTAACGTTGTTTAATTTAAATAACAACAAAGTTAGTAACAGAAGCTCTGTGGTGGTGCTCGGGGATGAGTCTGTTGACGATGAATGCCAGCTTGTGACATGCCAGCGTGTGATGCCAGCAATAAAATTAAAAAAAAAAAAAAAAAAAAAAATTAGACTAACACGAATGTAGCTCATAGCGTAAACTAACCCACTTTTTGTTTAACTTTACCTACTTTTTTTTTTTTTTTTTTTTCTTATCCTCCTTACTTTGCATGTCTCTAACTCTTTTCTTGCATGTTTGTAGTTTGCATGGTATGACAGTGAGTTAAGACTGTGTTTGCATGGTTTGTAAGCGTTCTTATTTTACTTCTTTTCATCTTTCACCCCTCTCCTATTCTCTCCGACTATTTTCTGACTTGTCGGCAGTGGCCGGCGGATGATGATGGTGAGACACTTTTCCTCTTTTTCTGAATGAATGTTAACCCACGAGTGATAGGTGTTGCTCCTTACTTAACCCCTTATTCTCTTCTCTTCTCTTAACCCCCTACTCTTTCTTTTCTCTCGGGCTAGCCTTAGAGTGGATCTTAGGGTCTTTGTTAGCCTTAGCTTCTGTAGATCTGTAGATCTGTAGACCAATATCTTTCAAGAAATTTCAAAAACTTCTTCACTTTTACCAACATGGTCCCACATTTTTGAGAAATGAAATTGAATGGCCCACCAACTTAATTTTTAACCCCCACCAAGAAACCTTACAGACAACAATAAATGTGTGTCAAACAACTTGTAAAGAAATAAATGAAAAAACTCCCTTGTTAAATATGGAAAGATTCTCTAACAGGAAAAAACTGGTCAGAATCACTGCCTATGTTCTACGGTTCATAGAAAACTTAAAGTACTTCCGCACTCACAAATATAACCCCAAATGTAACCTGACAATGGAAGAACAAATTGCTGTCTTGGAGAAAAATCATACAGCTTACAAAACTAAGGCCACAAATTACTGGCTAAAATTAGTCCTGCAACAACATTTCTCAAAAGAAAAAGAAATAATCCACAAACTAAATAAAGGAGAAAAAGTTGAGGACCTAACAAAGCTGCAAAAGAATCTAAAACTCTTCATTGACAAAGAAGGGTTAGTCAGAACAATGGGGAGATATAAATATGCAACTAACCTTAACTATTCTGCTAGGTATCCGGTACTACTGCCTGAAAATTCTCATTTAACAACGTTAATTGTAACTGAATGTCATGCAAAAGCCAGTCATGCAACCTTAGCTACCACATGCAATTTCCTCAGACAGGAATTCAATTCTGGATCCCCAAAATAAGGCAAGTAGTTAAAAAGGTTCTGAAACAATGTCTGTTTTGCCAAAAATACTTTGCCATGGCTTATGAAGTGCCTACTACTGGACCCTTAGTAACGGAACGTTTAAGCTATGAAAAACCCTTTGAAAAAACTGCCCTTGACTATGTTGGTCCAATTTCTGTCCAGGATGAGAATAACCAATTCATGAAAGTCTACTTATTATTGTTCACTTGCTGCGCCACCAGATTCACCAGCCTTCACATCTGCACTGACCTTTCTGCTAAAACCTTTTTAAGAGAACTCTACCATTTGTCCTTAAACTACTCCCTTCCAAAGGTTTTGATTTCAGACAATCAATCCACCTTCAAAAGATCTGAAGATTACCTTAAACATTGGTTCCAAAATGTTCTTGTGTCTCAGTACCTCTCTGATCATGGTATCCAGTGGAAATTTACAGCAGCCTATTCACCCAGAACCTTAGGAATAGCTGAAAGAATGGTGGGTTTAGTCAAAAGAGCCCTCTATACCTCCCTAAAAGGAAGAAAAATCCCGTTAACTGAACTAAAAACAATTGTTCTTGAAATAATGAACACAATTAATTCAAGACCACTCACTTATGTTAATTCAAATGAAGATCCTTCCTCTGATCTACTAACTCCTTTCAAGTTGCTTTTTGGGTATGACAATACCAAATTCAACTTTTTAACCACTAATGATACCCAAGAAGCTGTTAATGAAGACGATCAGGTGGATGCTGATTATATGACAACAACAGAGGACAAAGAAAGAAAGAAAATACTGGATTACTTTGTAGTGCCTTGCACCACAAGATTATTCTTTATTAGTGAAAACTGCCACAAATTGGCATGAGTGAAATATTTAAATCTAAAATAAATAAATAAATAAATAAATACAAGTTAAATATGTCCAGTGATCAAATTTAATTCTTAAGAATTCAGTGTGGTGTGACTAGACATGAATGGGCTTTTAAGGATTATTTTGGCTGGTTGGTAAAATTATTAAGTAAAAACAAACTTGTGTGCAACGACAACACAAAGGACGCCAAAAAAAACCATTATTATTCGAAATCACCCCGCCAGCAAGCAAAGTTCCTTTGTGGTATGTTTTGTATTTATATATTTATTCTTTACTATTTCATATCTGTATGCAATACCGCATACTGCAGATACTAACGCCTTATACCGTTTGCAATTAGTACTAAGATTCATACTACAAATAGTAATGTAAGATTCATATAATAAATTACTTAGGCTAAGTTAGGTCTAGGCTAAAGCCAAATTGTAACTAGCCTAACTGAGGCCTACCATAGTCTTTGTTTTAGATTAACCTCAGCTCAATATGTTGAAGAGGCAAAGGCCTGCCTATTAAATTTCATAGTATATTTTACTTTATAAGCCTATTATGTTTCACGTTATTTTCTTAGCAGATGGCCTACTAATCATTTGTAGCCTACATATTTCCTTTAGTCTTCCCATTCAACTTAACACAATCCCATAACCAGAATTAACTGTAATTTATCATCCACAGGTTACTGGGGCCTATATAACCTATATGTATTTTAATTATTAATTATTGCCATTTTTATTATTCTTTTTCTCTGAAATATCACTTACAGTATTCTTGTCTATCTCTTTGCAGACAAGGTTGTCATTGTGGCTATTATCTTTGTTATTATTATCTTTGTTATTATTATATTATCTTTGTTATTATTATCTTTTAGTTATTATTGATATTACTTTGTTATTATTATTATTATTACTATACTATTATTATTATGTATTATTATTCATTATTATAATCAGTATTATTTGCAGACTGTTATATATTAGCCAAACAGGCCATTATTTAATCTCGCCATTATAAGTCCATCAAAGTTGTTACGGGTAAAAATCCCCTTTGCATATACTCATTAATTGTTGTCAATAAAATATAAAAATTCATATTGATTTAATAATCAGTCCTTCCCTTCTTTTATTAAAATTAACTTTGCGCCGCAGTGCCGGATGCCAATCTAGTACTTGGGCGCTGGTGACCCTGGCATATAGTTAATTATCTACGTAAACTTGTAAAGGTCTAAATAAATAAAACGGACTCTTACAATTGGTAACCTCCTGGAGTGACCAAACACCGTAATTTATGCAAAAAAAAATTTCTAAAAGTTTTTTCTCAATTTTTGTCAATATATTCAGTCTGCATCTATAATTTTATTAAATTCACTAGTACAAAGCACTCACCTGTACTGGAAGTGTATTCTATTGCAAAATATATTCCTTTTATTTTGCCTTTTTATAAATTCAGCATTTTCTAAAGTTTTTTTATGCAAATTTACTTATATTTTGCAAACAGCCTATACGCAGACTATTTTTCTGCTAATATTGGGCTACATCATAAAAAAATTTTTTTACTTATATTTTGTAAACAGCCTATACGCAGACTATTTTTCTGCTAATATTGGCCTACATCATAAAAAAATTTACTTATTTTGTAAATAGCCTATACGCAGACTACTTTTCTGCTAATATTGGGCTACATCCTAAAAAAAAATTTTTTACTTATATTTTGAAAATAGCCTATACGCAGACTATTTTTCTGCTAATATTGGGCTACATCATAAAAAATTTTTTTACTTATCTTGCAAATAGCCTATACGCAGACTATTTTTCTGCTAATATTGGGCTACATCATAAAAAAAAAAAAAAAAAAAAAAAAAATTTTACGTAACTTTTTGTTATTGGCATTCATAACTCAATTGAGTCTCATACTCAACCAAGCTTACCTGAAGCCATTATTTACATTCAACAACATTTGTTGAAATCTTGTCAGTTTGTGACACATTTTAAATTTTTTTAGTACTTTGTAACAAATAATAGCCACAATGACCAATAACAACCTAGGGTCATCCAACGGTGGTACTCCAAATTCACCACCTATAACGGACTTTCTCACAATGTATCAGCCTACCACTCCACAATTCACCGCTGAAGAGCCTGGAATCTTTGTGAGTCAACTGCGGGATTATTTTGAGATAAAAGGAGTTACGGACCCACGAACCAAGTTCCTTGTCATCACAAAGAACCTCCTGCCTACACAAGTATACAAAGTAGTGCGGGATGTAACTCTATTGCCTCCGTCTGACCAAGCTTTTGAGAGCCTCCTCAGCGAGTTAGTCAGGAGACTCGGCCAATCAGAAGAAGAGCGACTCAATGCTCTACTCAAGGACCAAGTTCTTGGGGATCAAACGCCAACAGCCTTCCTGAGACATCTGCAAGACCTGGCTGGACAGACCAATGAAGACGATAAAAACTCACCCTTAATGCGACGCCGCTTCCTCAATGGTCTCCCTACTGCCCTACGGCCAATGCTCCGTTGTATGCCAGATGATACAGACCTCCTCACAATGGCCAAAACAGCTGATAAGATGATGATTGAAATCCACCTTGGCCAAGTAGATAACCACACCCATCACCCCCAAATCTGTGCCACGCAGGACGACAATCTGAGTCCGGCTGCACAAGGTCTTAAAGTATCCAACGAAATTCTACAAACACTTAAAGATGAATTTAAAGCTCTCCGAATAGAGCTAGCTAACAACAGGGAACGAGAGAGAAGTTCTTCAAGACGAGGACGACCCTCTGGTCCAATTAGAGCCTCCCAATATGAACCTGGACAACGCCTCGTTCTCCTACAACCACAGCCACCGCAAACAGGTCAGTTGGTTGCTCCTAATCCAAATCTATTAGCCTTACCTCATCCTCAATCCTCAATCCCCACTACTCAGCCCCATTCTCAACCTATTTCCTTACCACAGTCTACTGTTCATACCCCTCCTTGCTGGTATCATGAAAAGTTTAAAGATCGTGCAACGCGCTGTCTCACACCTTGCCCATGGACTCCTAACCCTCCTTTAAACTAACCAGGCTGGTGTCACAGGCGTCTGACGCTACAGCCTCTCAAGCCTCTCCTCCTATCCTTACTTCAACTAACCCTACCACTACCTCATTTAACACTGTCAAACCAACACCTACGTACGCAAGTAAAGTTAAAGAATCGCAACCTACTTATTCAACCACAGCTAATTTAATACCCCCAACTAATTCTCCAAATACAACACAAACTCCTTCCCACAGCAATACTAACCTTCTTCCACAAAAATTTAATGATTCACAACTACTGCACCACCTGGTCCAACATTCACCTTGCATGATCCACTTTCAGGCTATGCATTCCTTATTGACACTGGAGCTCAATACAGTGTTATTCCTGCAACAGCCGCAGACCGTGCAAACGGACCTTCTCCTTTCATTTTACGTGCAGCTAATTCTTCATCTATTCACACTTATGGACATCGTTCTATTTCAGTTTCTCTTGGACTTAGACGTGTTTTCCGCTGGATATTTCTTGTCGCGGATGTATATACTCCAATGTTAGGCTCTGATTTTCTTTCTGCTAATGATTTATTAGTTGATGTTCGTAGAGCACAATTAATTGATAATGTCACACATCTTTCAGTAATTGGTTCTCCTACCGTGCACCCCTCTTCATTATTGGCAAGTTCTCTGCCACAGTGCTCACCTGCTATAGAGCAGCTCCTAAATGAATTTTCTTCACTTACTCAACCCTGTTCTAAGGATACCCCTATTAAACACTCTGTTGTCCACCGTATTGATACGGTAGGCTCACCTGTTTTCACCCGCCCACGTCGCTTAGCTCCAGATCGTCTTGCAATTGTGAGACGAGAGTTTGAACACATGCTTGAACTCGGTATTATACGGCCTTCAAGTAGCCCGTATGCCTCTGCTTTACACATGGTCCCAAACAGAGCTGGGCAGTATTTAAATACATTTGTATTTAAATACGTATTTAAATACATTTGTGTATTTAGAACTGTATTTATAAATACATTGTTTTTCATGTATTTAAATACAGTATTTAAATACTTTAATGAGTATTTAAATACAGTATTTAAATACTTTAATGAGTATTTAAATACAATGTATTTAAATACTCAAAATATAAAAATGTAAATACTTTTACTGGTTTAATACACGTTCTGTACTAGCACAGTACGACGCGTCGACAGTGTAGTACAGCATGGTTCATGTTTCAACGTGTCAGTTCAATCAGTTGTGTGCCACTCTTAGTCGAAAGCGGTTGATTTCTTTATCGTGTGCGTGTCATGGCTTAGTGAATTACTGAATGCATATGTTAAAATTTGTATGTATTTAAAATGTATTTACAAATGTATTTAAATACAATTGATGTATTTTGTATTTAGTATCTAAATACATTCGTAAAATGTATTTAGTATTTAGTATTTAAATACATTTCTCCCATGTATTAGTATTTAGTATTTAAATACATTCAATGTATTTATTGCCCAGCTCTGGTCCCAAAACCTACACCTGGAGACTGGCGTCCATGTGGAGATTATCGTGCTTTGAATGACAACACGATTCCAGATCGCTATCCCCTTCCTCACTTACACGATTTACTTCTGCTCTCCATGGCACCACAGTATTTTCACGCCTTGACTTGGTGCGAGCCTTTCATCAAATTCCTGTACACCCTGATGATGTACATAAAACTGCTATAACAACCCCTTTTGGGTTATTTGAAATGACAAAAATGCCATACGGACTGCGTAATGCGGCCCAAACTTTTCAACGCTTCATTGATGAAGTGTTGAGAGGTCTCTCCTTCACTTTCACATATGTCGATGACATTCTCATCGCAAGTTCTTCTCCCTCAGAAATATTCAACATTTACGCTTAGTTTTTTCTCGGTTGGCAGAATATGGTGTATTGCTAAACCCTGAAAAATGTGTCTTTGCTGTAGATGAACTCACCTTCTTAGGACACAAAGTTACTTCGAAGGGCATTTCTCCTCTCGAAAATAAAGTATCTGTCATAAGGTCTTTCCCACAACCGCAAACTCAAAAGCAACTTCGCCGCTTTTTACGGATGGTAAACTTCTACAGGGTGGGGCACGGGAACCAAGTGTTTTTGGAATAATCAGGAAAATGATATTTATTTTTGTAAAGAAAATATATTGGTAGAACAACATTCGTAAGAACATAGCATTTCATGTCATAATAATCATGTACCGAAAATTATTCTGGCATATGATGTCCTTGGCCGTCGACGCATTGTTGAAGGCGTTTACGAAAATTGGCCTCCACTCTTCCCAGCAGGTCTCTGTTGATTTGGATGATTTGTTGACGGATCGCTTCCTTCAATGCATCTAATGTACGGGGCTTGTCCTCGTAGACACGTGACTTGAGGTACCCCCATAGAAAGAAGTCACATGTGGACAAGTCAGGGGACCGAGGGGGCCATGCAATGTCACCAAATCTCGAAATGAGATGGTTGGGAAACAGGGGGCGAAGAACAGCCATTGACGCTCTGGCGGTGTGTGGCGTGGCCCCATCTTGCTGAAACCACAAATGTCGACGAGCAATACGCCTTCTTCGTAACTCAGGGATGAAAAAGGTGTTCACCATCTCAATGTAACGCCCAGATGTTATGGTAACGGTAACCCATTTTGTTCGAAGAAATAGGGACCGATGACGCCAAACTTTCCCACCGCGCACCAAACTGTAACCTTAGGGCTATGCAGCGGTTTTTCATGGAGTTGTCGCGGATTTCAGCAGCCCAATACCGACAGTTTTGATTGTTGACGGCCCCATTAAGGTGGAAATGGGCTTCATCACTCATTACCACCATCATGTTTTCATTCTGCTCATAAAGTGCAAGCATTTCCTGTGCAAAATTCAGTCGTTGGGGCCAATCGTTTACATTCAATTCCTGCACCATCGCTAACTTGTATGGGTGAAAATGTAATTCTTCATGCAAAATCCGTCTAACAGTACGATTGCTGATTCCGAGTGCAGCTGAATGTCTCCGAGCAGAGCGGCCTGGGCTTTGCAACATCGCTTGTCTGACCCTTTCAACGTTCTCTGGAGTACGCACAGTGCGTTGCGGCCCCTTCGGTTTTGTTTTCATTATTGAGCTCCTGTTCGAAGATTGTTAACCCAACGTAAGATTGTGTCACGAGCGGGAACAGAGTCATTTCGATGAATGTTGAATCTGCGGCGAAACGCACGCTGAACTGCTGTCACTGACTCGCCACTCCTAACAAAATGATCATACGCGAACATGCGGTGTTCTAACGTCCACTGCTCCATGATGGCACCTGAAAGATAAAGGTGAGTGTTAGTTAAAGTTAAATGCTATGAACCCAGGAATGGAATGCTACCTACCGCACGCCCCTCCCATTCCTAATGGCCGATTACTAGCTATTCAAAAAACACTTGATTCCCGTGCCCCACCCTATACCATCGCTTCATTCCTCAGTGTGCAAACATTCTTGCACCCATAACCTCTCTTCTTCGCCAATCAAAAAGGGGCAGATCCACTGCAGTTCTGTGGAACCCCGAAGCTACCAACGCTTTTTCACAAGCAAAAGAGGCTATAGCACGAGCTACATGCCTTGTTCACCCTCAACCAGACGCTCCTCTGAACTTAGCCACTGATGCCTCTGACGTTGCCGTGTCAGGAGTGCTCCAGCAGCTTGTTTCAGGCGTTTGGGAACCTCTCGCATTCTTTTCACGCAAGCTCTCACCTTCACAAATGAGGTACAGCACTTTCGGTCGAGAGTTGCTGGCGATATACCTCTCCATCCGTCATTTCAGGTCATTCCTGGAAGGACGTGACTTTAGCATTTTTACGGATCATCATCCGTTAATATTTGCTCTCCATTCTCAATCAGACTCTCATGCTCCTAATGAGCGAAGATACCTTGATTTTTCTCCAACAAAAGATCCTATCCTCCCTCAATCTTCTGTACCTCCACCTCAAATACAGGTACAGCAACCTATTCCTACTCAATCTTCTGTACCTCCACCTCAAATACAGGTACAGCAACCTATCCCTACTCAATCTTCTGTACCTCCACCTCAAATACAGGTACAGCAACCTATCCCTCCTCAATCTTCTGTACCTTCATCTCATATACAGGTACAGCAATCTACCCTTCCTAAATCCTATGTACCACCACCTCATCCGAGGTACAACAATCTATCATCCCTCTTCCAATTCTCCTTCATTATCGCAACCAACTGTCTTTGAACCAGCCAGTGGCTCCATCGCACAGGCACCAAGAATCCCCTTCCCCCAATGTCCCTACTGCACCTGTAGCACCATCCATGCCTTCAGAACCAGTGCTGCAGGATATTGCCATCCAAAAGCAAACAACGACTCGTTCTGGAAGAGTCATTCGTAAGCCAGTGCGTTTTGACATTTAAGTGTTTTTTTTTTACCCCTGACAACCATGTTTTTGGGGGGCAGTACTTGTAGTGCCTTGCACCACAAGATTATTCTTTATTAGTGAAAACTGCCACAAATTGGCATGAGTGAAATATTTAAATCTAAAATAAATAAATAAATAAATAAATACAAGTTAAATATGTCCAGTGATCAAATTTAATTCTTAAGAATTCAGTGTGGTGTGACTAGACATGAATGGGCTTTTAAGGATTATTTTGGCTGGTTGGTAAAATTATTAAGTAAAAACAAACTTGTGTGCAACGACAACACAAAGGACGCCAAAAAAAAACCATTATTATTCGAAATCACCCCGCCAGCAAGCAAAGTTCCTTTGTGGTATGTTTTGTATTTATAATATTTATTCTTTACTATTTCATATCTGTATGCAATACAGCATACTGCAGATACTAACGCCTTATACCGTTTGCAATTAGTACTAAGATTCATACTACAAATAGTAATGTAAGATTCATATAATAAATTACTTAGGCTAAGTTAGGTCTAGGCTAAAGCCAAATTGTAACTAGCCTAACAGGCCTACCATAGTCTTTGTTTTAGATTAACCTCAGCTCAATATGTTGAAGAGGCAAAGGCCTGCCTATTAAATTTCATAGCATATTTTACTTTATAAGCCTATTATGTTTCACGTTATTTTCTTAGCAGATGGCCTACTAATCATTTGTAGCCTACATATTTCCTTTAGTCTTCCCATTCAACTTAACACAATCCCATAACCAGAATTAACTGTAATTTATCATCCACAGGTTACTGGGGCCTATATAACCTATATGTATTTTAATTATTAATTATTGCCATTTTTATTATTCTTTTTCTCTGAAATATCACTTACAGTATTCTTGTCTATCTCTTTGCAGACAAGGTTGTCATTGTGGCTATTATCTTTGTTATTATTATCTTTGTTATTATTGATATTATCTTTGTTATTATTATCTTTTAGTTATTATTGATATTATCTTTGTTATTATTATTATTATTACTATACTATTATTATTACTGTATTATTATTCATTATTATAATCAGTATTATTTGCAGACTGTTATATATTAGCCAAACAGGCCATTATTTAATCTCGCCATTATAAGTCCATCAAAGTTGTTACGGGTAAAAATCCCCTTTGCATATACTCATTAATTGTTGTCAATAAAATATAAAAATTCATATTGATTTAATAATCAGTCCTTCCCTTCTTTTATTAAAATTAACTTTGCGCCGCAGTGCCGGATGCCAATCTAGTACTTGGGCGCTGGTGACCCTGGCATTTAGTTAACTATCTACGTAAACTTGTAAAGGTCTAAATAAATAAAACCGGACTCTTACAACTTTCATAAGGGAGCTAAACAATCTCAAGAAATCAAGAAAAGATGGTGATACGAATATTTGAGTAGTTTGAGGGAAGAAGAATACCAACAACACAAACAACCAGTAAGTAAAGAACCTAAAGTAGGAGAACTATGTCTCTTAGATGAAAATTCTATGAATCCCAAATACTTCTGGAAGATTGCTGTAATTGAAACATTGCACCCAGATGAAGATGGCATAATCAGGCATGTAACTGTAAAAACACCCAATGGTCATCTCTCCAGAAGACACATATATCGGTTATACCCACTGGAAATAACTGATAAGCCGAATATTGACCTGGAAGAACTGGAAAATTCTTCCACAGAATCAGGAACTGTAGATTCTCCTGACACTACTACTGCCGCTACTCAACCCCGACCACAAAGACAAGCTGCAGTTAGATTTCGGGAAGAACTGCAAAGGAAAATACAGAGTGGATCTTTGTGAAGACCACAAATAGAAAATTGTAAATAATTGTAAATAGCTATAACTTAGGACCAACGTTCTACAGAAAAGACGCTTTCATCTTCATATTTCACCTAAAAGGAACTTTTCTGAAGAGCATGTCATTTTCATTCAAAAAAAAAATAAAAAAAATAAATAAATAAATAAAATTTCCCAAGAACACAATTCTGGGTAAATTTTTCCCCTTGGGGGAATGTTGAAAAAAGTGGTTAGAAATAACCGCATATATTTCCAAAGAAAATATAAACAAAATAAATAAAAATAAAAACCCTCGTTTCTAACCAACTAGTGAAGTTGGGTTTCCCTAATTAACCAAAAGAAGGAAAAAAAAAAGTTTCTGGGACAAAGAAAAACGGAGCTTTGCCCAGTCTTGAAAATTTTTGACCGCATGAAGCGGGCCCTTTTTTCTCAAAAAAATTAAAATGCTCGTGGTTACCCAAACCGGGAAACTGAGTCAACCTTCAAACCTAACAACCTTTAATTAAATCGTATCCTTAATTAATAACCACTGCAATTAATCAAAACCCATGTTTAACTAAATAGAGGCCTATCAGAACTAGGTGCAAGTAAGTTAAAGAAAATAACTAAGGTAAGAGAAAAACTAGGTACCTAGACGAAACTCGAACCGGGCTACAACGGCCCTAACTCAATAATTAAATGGCTGTTATAGCCCCTATTAAAACCTAAAGGCAATATAGCCCTAACTTAACTTAAATAAAACCTTCTAAACCTTAAACCTTTAAAACCAAAAACTTAAGGGCAATCCAGCCCTAGCCTAACTTAACCTGCAAAACCTAGGTCTGGGAAATAGCCCCTACAAATAAATAACCTAGCAGTGTGTTAAACAATAACCTAAAACTTAACAACGAAAATTAAAAAAACCTGGAAACTAAATGAAACTTATGAATCAGTTAGAAACTGAAAGGGTAACGTTCAACTGGCAACTTCATTTTTGGTAAGTCTAAATTAATTTTGATGAATTTAGCTTCACCATAGTTAGTAATCTGGCTGCTGACCAAATTTAACCTGAAAACCACTGCAACCTACAGTGAAAAAGTCTGTAGCTGTGTTGACAGTGTCTAAATAGGCCATTATTATTTCTATAATTACCGAGTCTATTTAAAGTAAACTTAACCTTAATACTACACCTAAATAAAAATAATATCTCTCAAGCTAAATAATAAATTTTTCAATAATCTGGAGCATATAACTACGGTAAGTAACTGAAGAATGAGTTTCACACTCATTTTCTGACAAACCTTTTAATTTAAACAATAAAAACCTACTTTAATAATTACTGAATTGACATTTACTTTTGTAGACAAAATAAAAAGTGAAATTTCAGTTGTTAATACATTTCATTCGTATGATTTATTCATTAACAGTAAGTTATGCCCCCAAATACAGTGGAAAATTAGTTTTATGGAATTTATAGGGGGAGCGCGCGCGCCCCTGCGCCCCTCTTAGAACCGGGTTGGTTTATTTTTTAATTTTTGCATTGGATTGTATTGAGTACGTTTTGTTACTTCCAGGAAGATCGGGACATTGCGGGTAGTAAACATTTGCGAAGCTGAGCATCTCGGGGGGGGTAATTTATGTAGGAGTCTAAAGGATCTGTTGTATAGCAAATTTAGGGTTCTGCCAGAACCTTTTTCATAATTCATCCAGAGTTACTGTCCGTATATATTACCGCAGAAAGTATGAAAGAGAGAGTCTTTAGCTTCACTTGTACAGAACCGAGAGTTCCTTATGGTCATATTCGCTTTAGCACAAAGGCTTCGAGATTGTTTTCTTATAAACCCGAAACTAGAAAAACCCGATAGATGATCAACAAAAAAAAACGCGCATCCAATACCACTGTAGTACATAAACTTTTACCAATTACTATTTGTTGTGTACTGATTATTATTTTGTTTTTATTACTCTTTTAGGCCTACTCTCACTATAATGGAATACCCGAGTAACCCGAGGCTTTCATTTTTTGCAGAAATGAGTGGAATGGACAGACACAAGAGTGCACGATGTTTTGAAAGTGTATGTATGTTAATTATATTATGAATCTTATGGATGACTTCAATTATGTCTTCCCCTAAGGTAGGGGGGCCTCCACATGGAGGCTGCCCAGGCCTCCACACGTCTAAATCCGGCTCTGGAGCTGGTGATAGTTTGATCCAAATACTTAAATTCTTGTACTTCCTCAATTACTTCACCTCTCATTTTAAACCTAATATCAGCTGGCTGATTATAGCTTTTAAGATGGAATTGCATAACCTTAGTTTTTGTAACATTAAAAAGCATATCATGTTTATGCAAATATAATTCGCAAACTTTTAACAGCTGATCCAGACCTTTAACAGAATTACTTATCAACACCATATCATCGGCATAAACTAAGTTATTTATCCGTGTGTTATCTACACAACATCCAACTGTTGCCTCATTTAGTGAAGTAATTAATCCATTAATATACACATTAAACAGCAGAGGAGAGAGCAAAGAGCCTTGCCTCATCTCGCAAGAGGAACCAAAACATTCGGATAGTACATTACCCCACCTAACAGTAAAAGATTGGTGGGAATACCAAAATTTCAATAAATTCAATACATTATGTACATGGGAACTTTCCTGTCTTCTATTGTTTTAAATAAAATATTGTGGTTCACTCTATCATATACCTTACTTATACCTAGGAAACAGCTATAAATAGTTGAATTACTGTCAGTGTAATTAAATATAATTTCCTTCAATACCTAGATACACAGATCAGTTGAGTGGAACCTTTTAAAACCAAACTGATTAGATGTCCACAAGTAATCATTTAATCGGAGTAACAAGAATTTCTCTTAGCAGTTTCGAGAAGCAGGAAGCGACAGCAATAGGCTGTAATTATTGCTGGACAGAATATCTCCATACTTATTTCTGATTAGTAGGGATGCAACGGGTAGCGCTTTCACCGGGTAATCGGGTACGGGTACCCGAAGTGTAATACCTGATCAGGTATTGAAGACGTTCCAAAATTTGTTGGTTTAGTACCGCGACTTAACTGTGTGCAGTTCAAGCACTAGGCTTTACTATTATCTAATTTATCAATGACAAAATAGTCCCAAACCATACTATGATTTGCCATTTTGAATGTTTTGTTAAAAAATATTATACAAAAAATATATCAAGAAAACCTGCAAAACAATAAAATTAAAATTAAATTAGAATTTGGTTTTTACTACCCGTACCCGATTTTTTAGCAATTACCCGATCGGGTCGGGTATCATCGAGTAGTACATTACCCGATCGGGTCGGGTACCCGTTCGGATACCCGTGACATGCCTACTGATTAGTGACAAGATATATACCCTCATGAACTCTGCAGATCTGTAACCCTCGTTTGATAGACGTTTGATTTGATAAAACCCCATGCAAAGAAATCCAAGGGCGTTAGGTCAGGAGATCGAGCCGCCCAGGGCCTGTTGCTTCCATGTCCGATCCACCGATTTGGTAATCGTTCATTTAGGTACTCCCGAACAATGTTTGCGTAATGACAAAGTGCCTCATCTTGTTGAAAGATGACGGTGTTTAAAATGCCATCTGAATGAAGCTGGGACATTTACGTGCTCATATCGTAACAGCAGTTACAAAAATAACCCCTATCATGCTCTAAAATGTGTTCCGCAATGCTGCTGACAGATTCGAACTCTGTAGAGATACTGATGGTGCTCATGTAGAATCATATGCTTAAGTATTCATTAAATGTATGCCTTCTATTATATTATTATTGAATTTTACCCTTTTTGCTAAGTTTTCACTGAAATAGATAGGGACTTTATAAACACCCTGTATTAGGGCGGCCATTTAAAAGGAGGACACTGCGTATGTGGCCGTACGTTGACATATATATATATATATATATATGTTAACGTACGGCCACATACGCAGTGTCCTCCTTTTTGGAAATTTGGAAATGGCCACCCTAAGGACAGAGTGCTCAAAAGGCGGACTGTCCGCCTAAAGCCGGACGTCTGGCCACCCTACCCTGTATACTGTATATACCAAATAATAAAACCAGCACTTGGTAACCACATCTTGTTTATTCAGTCGAGACAGTTTCGGAGCAGACTTTCTCCATCACCAGGCAATCTAAAAGAAAAACATTTCATACAAGGTACATACAAGAACTAATTAGTTATGTGCAATTCTGCTTGGTAGTAACAATACGTGGCAAAAGTAAGCATGAAGAAGTAAAACCTAAGTTAACCTAAGACCCTCCTCTATACTTAAACTCACATAAAATCAAGGTGTGACAAAATAAAATTTTAACGGAATATCTAAATGGAGTTTCTGCTGACTATTAAGGAGAAGCCCTCGCTATCAAGTAATGTAACTTCTCTGAACTTTTTACTATGTTTTTGGAGTAAGTTTTTTATTCTTAATTTTTAGTAGTTTACTGTTGGATAGTTTCTCTTACGTTGTTATAAATTATTTTATCTATTTTATGTTTTAAAGTAAGTTTTTTTCTTTAAATTTCATTAGTTTAGTTAGTGTTCGATATTTTCCTGTGATTCTTTAAATTGTTTAGTGATGCCATATTTTGATTTTATATGCGTCTTAGAACAGGATTTTTATGCCAAGTTTAGATTTTATTTTGTCACACCTTGATTTTATGTGAGTTTAAGTATATAGGAGGGGATCACCTGAAGATCAGGGTCCCCAGCCTTCTCTAGTTAGTCTTATAAGGCTAACTAGAGAAGGCTAGTTAGGTCATCTGTTAGGTCATCTGTACGCCCTTGACGATTGGTTAGGTTAGGTCGTGATATTTTCGTTAGTTAGCCTTATAAAACTAACTAAAGAAGGCTGGGGGCCCCTGATCTTCAAATGATCCTAGGAGGTTCTTAGGTTAACTTAGGTTTTACTTGTTCATGCTTAACTTTTGCCACGCATTGCTATTAATAACCAGAATTGCACATAACTTAGTTCTTGTATCTTGTATGAAATGTTTTTCGTTTAGAATACCTGATGATGGAGAAAGTCTGCTCCGAAACTGTCGCGATTGAATAAACAATATGTCGCCCCACTTTAGACTTGTTCCTCTCTCTCTCTCTCTCTCTCTTTAATAAGCCATTTTTGATCTTTGCATCTTCCTTGAACCTCTGTGACTTGTTTCCTTTATTGAAGGAAAATGCATGAAGAGTTTTTAGTATACGAGGCTTGCAAATCATTCAAATGTATATTGAGCGTCCATCCGTAAGCATTTACATTTTCATTTGTTTATATCGTTCTTTTCCGTCTTGAAGTAACATTTTGTCGTAGTATTTGAACTCTGTCTCTCCTTCATTTGCGTCTTGATGTCGTCTGTGTCGTCGTCTGTCCCTTCTCGGGAAGGGGGTTTTACCCCTTCCCGAGAAAACGAATCAAACATTTGCATCTATTTTTTTTGTGAATACTTAGTTGAATGCGTTTCTAATATAAATAACTAATGAACTAGTAAGACCTCCGCTTCGTGTCACAGACGATATCAAAACGCAAATGAAGGAGAGACAGAGTTCAAAAACCACAACAAAATGTTACTTCTAGACGGAAAAGAATTATATAAACAAATGAAAATGTAAATGCGTACGGACGCTCAGTATACATACGAGGTGATTCGAAATCCTAATCCAAAGTAGTTTTATCATGCAAAGCTGGGCACTTGCGGGTTTTTTTGCGGTACTGCGGTACTGCGGTACTACCGCACTACCAAACCGGTACCGCATAACGCAGTACCGCAAAGGATCGCTGAAAGTACAGCAGTACCGCTACCGCATTTTTTGCGGTACTGCGTTATGCGGTACCGGTTTGGTAGTGCGGTAGTACCGCAGTACCGCAGTACCGCAAAAAAAACCGCAAGTGCCCAGCTTTGGGTCACTTTTATGTTTATAAAATGAATTAAGACTTTAATTCAGACCTTTATAGCAGTTTTATTAAGTGTAATTTATCTTACTCGTGGACGTTTTAAGAAGCAGTATTTTTAAAGCTTTTTTCTTATACAAAATGATGTTAAATTATAGTCATATAAATGGCATAGCAATGTATCCCAATTTCGTTTTTATAATTTGCCATGACATCAATTGAAATTAATTGAGTTTTCTGTGATATTCTTGACTGCGAGTTAATGTAGTCTATTATTTGTCGTAATCTGTTTTTGTTCTGATAGTTTTTCAAACAAGTTGGCATATATATTTATTATTTTTCAGTTACTTTTGTTACTTACTCTTCCAAATATTGAAATGTGTTGACTGACCCTCGGAGTGTGTGTATATATATATATAATATATATATATATATATATAACACCTCTTATGAAAGATGAAAGTTATTTTTGCGCTTTATTTCAATCCCTAAGTCTTCCACATTATCGCATGACTGTACGCTTAAATTATGAATTCATGTGGCAGAATCAAGGATTGCGTTAGTGTAGACTCCGCCTTCTCGTCCCTCTCGATTATTCATCCTAACAACGGCATATGCATCGCATATCTTAAAATACTCGTGAAATACAGCTTCTGTGTAACCTTGTTTCTGGGATGTACAGTTTAATGTAAGCGTTTTGTAGAACAATTATGGCGAGTCTTCTTTGGCTTCATCTAATCGTAGTAACAAAGATCTTACAGTTGAGCGCCCTATAATTAATTTATGAATATTATTTATAGCTTTTGTATTGTCTCTTTTCTAGTTCAGAATTCTTGCATTTTCCTACTTTTCAGATTCAAATTTTAATCTTACGACAGTTTTATGGCTAAGGAAAATACAACAGTCGTACTGTACACGTACAATAGCTCCTGACAGTATCGCGACTATCTTACGAGCATTTTGTTGATTGTGTATCATACGGATATTTAGAGTAGCTTAGTTCACGCGTTGTTTTCCTATCCATGCATGCAACGGTGGCGTCCACTATATGAAGTTGCACCTCGGCACAACGCTTCAGCCTTCGCGCGAAGCCATTTTGTTGTTTATGACATGTTGTATGGGTTCGGTAAATTAATCTGATTACCATCATCCATAATCCTCATTCCTTCTCCTGTTTCTGTCATTATAAACAGGGTCTGCTTGTTTCGTTTCTTTGTTGATGTGGTGATGTCGCGGAGAACAATCTTTTGTCGCCCCTTTTGGGTCCGGAACTTCAATGTTTATTGGTACTGTTGCTGTTCCTGTTTTTGGAGAGTGAATGATTTTGGTCGATTAATGATTTGTGTGTGATTTGAGGATTCTGATTCAATTGATCCGATGAATGTTGTTAGTATAACTGTAATGCACCATTCTTGAATTAGTTCTACAAAGAATAATTGTTAGGTTGTCTCCAATCAATACTGAAATATAATTCTCCTAATTTTGTAAATTCATATTTACTTTAGAGTAAATTGCTACATTCTGGAATAAACTGAGAAAGCGTTTTAGTCGCCTTTTCTGTGTTCTTCTTAATTGTGGATTTGCCTCAAATGGTGTAGAGTTCTTCAAGGGCCTTTTCTGGTGCTATTTTTCCCCAATTCTTGAAGAACGCTGTATTATTTATTGTAGACATCATTTTACTCTCTCTCTCTCTCTCTCTCTCTCTCTCTCTCTCTCTCTCTCTCTCTCTCTCTCTCTCTCTCTCTCTCTCTCTGGCGAAGGTTAGGCTAGCGAAACGTAACGAAGAACTACGGGTGGCAAGCCTCTGCAAGAGGAACCCTAAGGAGTTCTTCAGTTATGTTAATAGTAGAAAGCCTATTAGAAGCATGATAGGTCCTTTAAAGGACGGAAGCGGCGTTCTGCGGACCTCCGACGCGGACATCGCTAAGGTGCTTAATGAGTACTTTGCGGGAGTGTTCACCAGGGAGGATACCCGCGTCATCCCCGAGCCAGCTGTGAGGCACGAAGGTGCTGACCTGGATAGTGTTAGATGTACCGCGACAGTCGTTGCTCATAGAATAGACAAACTGAGCGCGTTTAAGGCTCCTGGGCCAGACCAGTTTCTCCCCAGTGTTTTGCGAGAAGTGCGCGACCCAGGTGGCTCCCCACCTGGCTACAGTCTTCAACAAATCGTTGGAGATGGGCCAGGTGCCTGGTGACTGGAGAGAGGCCAACGTGACCCCTATCTTTAAGAAAGGGGATCACGAAAGTCCAGGGAACTATCGTCCTATTAGTCTCACTTCAGTTGTAGGTAAATTATTAGAAAGGATAATAGCTGATAGAATCGTTGACCATTTGGATTCCTACAAGCTGCTTGGGGACTCCCAACATGGGTTTAGACGGCATAGGTCGTGTCTCACCAACTTGCTCGAGTTTTTCCACGTCATGTTGAGTGAGTACGATAAGAGTAGGGCGATTGATATACTTTATCTCGACTTTCAGAAAGCCTTTGATAAGGTACCTCACCGCCGGCTAATGGCGAAAGTGCGCGCGCTGGGTATCGGTGGGGAAATAGGTAGGTGGATTGAAAACTGGCTAAGGAATAGGCGGCAGAGGGTGGTAATTAAAGGGGCTAGTTCGGGTTGGGCCTCGGTCACTAGTGGGGTTCCTCAGGGTTCCGTTTTGGGGCCGCTGTTGTTTACCATTTACATAAATGATATCGACGGTGGCATCGTCAGTCGGATCGCCAAATTCGCTGATGACACCAAGCTTGGGGCCAATGTTGGGACGCCCGAAGCGATCGAGGAACTGCGTGCGGACCTAGGTAGGATAGGAGAGTGGTCCGAAAAATGGCAAATGCCGTTTAACTTGGGTAAATGCAAAGTGATGCACATTGGCTACGCCAATCCCAAGTCGGACTACTCGATGTTGGGCAGTAATATCGAGGTGACTGATTTAGAAAAGGACTTGGGTGTGCTAATTAGCAGCGACCTTAAGTTTACGAAACAGTGTGTAGAGATGGAAAAGAAAGCCCAGAAACTATTGGGTTATATCAGGAGGCAATTTCAGTTTCGGAACAAGGAGATTGTGCTATCACTGTACAATTCCCTTGTTCGGCCGTACCTGGAGTATGCTGTGCAGTTCTGGTCGCCCACCCTCAGGAAAGATATTGAGAGGCTGGAGCGAGTGCAGGCGAGGGCCACAAAGTTGATCCCTTCCGTTAGGCATATGGGCTACAATCGACGGTTACGCGCCCTGAACTTGTTTTCGCTTGAAACTCGGAGGCTGCGCGGTCAACTGATCGAGGTTTTCAAGCTCTTACGAGGGTTCAACGATGTCGATTTTAGAAGTATGTTTAGTTTAAATGATAACCCAACTCGCAACAATGGTTGGAAGTTGGATTTGAAACGGTTTAGGACTAGTGTGTGTGGGAATTACGTTACGTATAAGATCTGTGACACATGGAACAGGTTACCTTCGGAAGTTGTGAACAGTTCCTCTGTGGATCAGTTCAAGAAAAGGTTAGACGAAATCTTGCACACTATTTGAGTGTGTAAAGACATTTAGGACCTCAGTCTGCGGAAATTTCTTTTCCTGTAAAATAGTTGATATCTGGAACCAACTTCCCTCAGAGGATGTTTCCAGTCAAAGTGTAAATCTGTTTAAAAATAGGCTAGACAAAGTACAGAACACACTCATAGTTTAAGATTAAAACCTCAGAAAACTCTGCAGGAGTTCGCTTGCTCGGTGTCTCTGTGAGCAAGCTAAATATAGAGCTATTTATATATTCTCCACTTTCCTGTAAAATTTCCTTGGCTACTTTTCCAGGGTCAAGGTATTTTCTTCAACCTTTTTCCGTACCTGCCTCTGGCAGGGAGGGAGCGGAGGGTGGGGAAGAGCCTTCTACTTTTCTATCCAGTTTTCTACTACTGCTAGCATAGTTTGAAAGACAAAATTTTCCCTGGCACCCGTTGCCATTGGTACCTCCTCGGTATGGGCCGCAAGGCCTTTTGAGGTACTTCTTTTCCTTGTAACTCCTTCCTTGTAACTCTCTCTCTCTCTCTCTCTCTCTCTCTCTCTCTCTCTCTCTCTCTCTCGCTGGGTATTGGTGGGGAAGTAGGTAGGTGGATTGGAAACTGGCGAAAAATGCTACAAAGTTAATCCCTTTCGTTAGGCATATGGGCTACAATCGACGCTTACGTGACGCGGGTTCAAAGATGTCGATTTTAGAAGCATGTTTAGTTCAAATGATAACCCAACTCGCAACAATGGTTAGAAGTTGGATTTGAAACGATTTAGGACTAGTATATGTGGGAATTACTTTAACACGTTGATAGTTTAAGATTAAAACATAAGAAAACTCTGCAGGAGTTCGCTTGCACGGTGTCTCTGTGAGCAAGCTAAATATAGAGCTATTTATATATTCTCCACTTTCCTGTAAAATTTCCTTGGCTACTTTTCCAGGGTCAAGGTATTTTCTTCAACCTTTTTCCGTACCTGCCTCTGGCAGGGAGGGAGCGGAGGGTGGGGAGAGAGCCTTCTACTTTTCTATCCAGTTTTCTACTACTGCTAGGATAGTTGAAAGAAAAATAAACTTTTACAAAGTTTTCCCTGGCACCCGTTGCCATTGGTACCTCCTCGGTATGGGCCGCAAGGCCTTTTGAGGTACTTCTTTTCCTTGTAACTCCTTGTAACTCTCTCTCTCTCTCTCTCTCTCTCTCTCTCTCTCTCTCTCTCTCTCTCTCTCTCTCTCTCTCCTTGTAACTCTCTCTCTCTCTCTCTCTCTCTCTCTCTCTCTCTCTCTCTCTCTCTCTCTCTCTCTCTCTCTCTCGGTATGGGCCGCAAGGCCTTTTGAGGTACTTCTTTTCCTTGTAACTCCTTGTAACTCTCTCTCTCTCTCTCTCTCTCTCTCTCTCTCTCTCTCTCTCTCTCGGGTGAAGCGTAGTAACTCGAGAGGCAGTAAGCTCGATCTCCGGCGGGCGAACTTTGTTAGCCTCAGGGATAGCGTAGGAGATATGGGGTTAGAGGTCGGCGGCGATGTTGAGGTAGTGTGGAGTGCATTCCGGGACGAGTTTATGGTGCTGCAGTCTGCTGCCATACCCACAAAACCGGTCACCCCTGCTTCAACGCAGCCTAAGTGGTTCAATCGTGACATCGCCTCGGCTATCCGAAATAGGAAAGTAGCGTATAGGAGGGCGAAGGCCAATCGTTCCCATGAGAACACTTTAGCGTATGTCCGCCTGTGTAGGGAAGTGAAGGCGAAGGTTAGGCTAGCGAAACGTAACGAAGAACTACGGGTGGCAAGCCTCTGCAAGGGGAACCCTAAGGAGTTCTTCAGTTATGTTAATAGTAGAAAGCCCATTAGAAGCATGATAGGTCCTTTAAAGGACGGAAGCGGCGTTCTGCGGACCTCCGACGCGGACATCGCTAATGTGCTTAATGAGTACTTTGCGGGAGTGTTCACCAGGGAGGATACCCGCGTCATCCCCGAGCCAGCTGTGAGGCACGAAGGTGCTGACCTGGATAGTGTTAGATGTACCGCGACAGTCGTTGCTCATAGAATAGACAAACTGAGCGCGTTTAAGGCTCCTGGGCCAGACCAGTTTCTCCCCAGTGTTTTGCGAGAAGTGCGCGACCAGGTGGCTCCCCACCTGGCTACAGTCTTCAACAAATCGTTGGTGATGGGCCAGGTGCCTGGTGACTGGAGGGAGGCCAACGTGACCCCTATCTTTAAGAAAGGGGATCACGAAAGTCCAGGGAACTATCGTCCTATTAGTCTCACTTCAGTTGTAGGTAAATTATTAGAAAGGATAATAGCTGATAGAATCGTTGACCATTTGGATTCCTACAAGCTGCTTGGGGACTCCCAACATGGGTTTAGACGGCATAGGTCGTGTCTCACCAACTTGCTCGAGTTTTTCCACGTCATGTTGAGTGAGTACGATAAGAGTAGGGCGATTGATATACTTTATCTCGAC
>JAJOZX010014023.1:22500-79729 GCA_023014485.1 Bathynomus jamesi | reverse complement strand
AAATATACAAAATAACATATTTACAACAACAACAAAAAAATGCTCGCTGGGAACTTATTAATTTCAAAGTACGGTAAATGGTATGGTAAATGTTAACAAGAAATGAAGTTAAAAGTTAACAAGTTTTATTTCGATAAATTTTATGTACTGGACGTGACTTTATGAAAGTGATAATTGAAAATTATTTCGATAAAAACCTCATTTTTTGATTTCTTTGAAAAGGGTTTTTATAAAACGATGTTGACGAATATTTTATCCACTTTCATTAATAGTGTAACGCGTATGTCATGGCCACGTCGAACACCGCTTACCATTAGATCAGCAAGGTTAAGAGACGTTGGGTCTGTTCAGCCGTTGGGTGGGGGGGCATCATCCTCGATCTGCTTTCAGATGATGCAGGCAGCGACCCCCCGTGGTTTGGATCTCGGATTAAGCTGTAGGTCCCCTCCATCATGTGACTTGCCATTATATGAAGGTGAAACATTAATTGTTGTTAACCTTTGAAACTGCGCGCGCGCGCGCGCACACACACACACATATAATATTATATAATATATATTATATATGATGAATTTCACAAACACGCGAAATGACTGAATGATGCAAACCCACAAGGAAAAAGAAAAATGATTCCAAGGCCTTTCATGTATTCAGAAGTACACCTCGTCAGGAATGAGGTGTACTTCTAAATACACGAAATGCCTTGGAATCATTTTTTTTTTTCCCGTGTTGGTTTGCATTATATATATATATATATTATAATAATAATGCCCCACTAAGATTCGAACCCAACCCTTTTGAATAGGTAGTGAGGGCGCCGACCGTTACCCTTTGACGAGGTAAAATATAGTACAACCTGGCGCATATTTCAACTCCAAGGGCAAATATAATGTTTCTGGGACACACTTCAGTGATCCGCCCATTTCATACCTTTGGGCCAATCAAGGTGACTTTCCATCCAGGTTAGTACAGTACAGGTTAAATGATCGTTCTAGGTTGGTTAATTATTTTCTACGTATTACCACCTTTCGGCCTCAGAGATCCAAAAGGCTGGGTAGTGACCCCGAAACTTATGACTGGATGAAGAATTCTTTTATCCATTAAATAAATGTCTCATTTTACAATTTTTGGTGTTACGATAATTTTGACGTAATTTATTGTGAAATTGGGCTATTTATTTTATTTAATTTGGCCCTTAAGTTTTAGGCTTTACAGGGCTCTCAAATTCATTAAAGGTAAAACATCACTTCATAGGTAGTTATGGTTAATAACACACACATCGTGAATAAGAAGTATTAATTAATTTCGGCTACATGAACAAACTAATAAGAATTGAAAATTAAACTGAATTTAAATATTGTGACGTCATTAAAGTTGTGGTTTTTTATTTACAAATTTAAAATATTACAATTTGTTAACAATAATACAAATAATACTGTCAATTGAACTATTTATTTATATAATTTGGTCCTTAATCTTCAGGCTTTACTGGCCTCTCAGATTAGAGATGAAAACATATAATGTATGTTCGCGTTTAACTTGATTCATACACAAACGAAGTAATAGTGGAAATGTAGTGTATATTAGTCTTAAGTTTATAATGATGTGAAACAAATACAAAGTCATTATTGAAGGTATGATACTAATACCGTGCAAAGGATTAGACACGAAAAATGAACAAATGATTCAATAATGTACAGTTGCCCTCGTATGCAATGTTCCTCGCCTCACAGCGACTCCGTACATGTGGCAACCCGCAGTGTTAGTCAAGGTAACCCCAATTGGGGGAAGGTGGGACAACCGAGTCCAAGTCTGTATTCATAAAGATAAAATATGATCGTGAAGAGCGTTGAACTCGTGTAGTTTACTAGTCTTATACAGTAATAAAGTTCCATTATGATTACTGCAAATTTATATGAACAGCTACTACGCTAGACTTTTATATACGAATGAATGCGAATGTTCGCCTGCAGGAAATACTTTATTTGAAAAGTAAATTCATTATATTGTAATAAAAACATTGTAAAGTAAAAGCAGTAAAAACATTTTAAATTATACTGTATAACAAGACTGTCATGAATGCCGCTAATTTCCCAACCCTTCCGAATGGTCTCCCTCATTTTGTATAGATTATCCCATGCAGAGACAATCCATTTAGCGTGAATAGGTTTCAGTGTGGAGCAGTGGTGGGCGCGGTACCAAAATTTGGGGGTGCGTTACGCGGTACTGCGGTACCTCAGCATGCCCAGTGCGTTACGCGGTACTGCGGTACCTCAGCATGCCCAGTGCGTTACGCGGTACTGCGGTACTTTTTCAGGTCCCTCTGGTGCGTTCCGCGGTACTGCACACAAGAACAACACAAGTAATAGCACATATTTTCAGAAATTGCATATCGCCGATTTCGCACCTGAACTTTCTGCCATAATGGCTAAAAATCGATCTTTGTCACAGAAATGTAACACACGTGCAACCGGCTCAAAAGCAAGCACTGCACTGAGGCGTTGTGATAGGATGGCAACGTAACATGTTCTGAACGAAAACTTAACGTGTCTAGAGTTAGCTGATGCAACACACGCAGCATTCGTCTTACTGTACTCCTGTAATAAGGTTTACTTCAAAAAAAGTGTTAATTTTTTGAAAAAGTCGTGTTTGTCGGTACCGCGGAAAGTACCGCGGGAAATTTGAATGCGGAGCGGTACTGCTGTACTTTCAGCGATCCTTTGCGTTATGCGGTACCGGTTTGGTAGTGCGGTAGTACCGCAGTACCGCAAAAAATACCGCAAGTGCCCAGCTTTGGTGTGGAGAGCTTCAACTCTATCTTACCGAGAGATTCATTTACGTTGAGTGCTGCTGAAACTTTATCCGCGTACCAAGAGGTAAAACTTTCCTTGATTTTCGACCTCAACCCCAATCAATCACAGTCCAGAATAAATTTAGTCATTCATGACGTAATTTTAATCTGTAAGATCATAACGAGCAACTGTTGACAACGAAATTATGATGCCGCGAACTCGTCCAAGGATATGAAAGAGCGAAAATTTGCTACCGCGAAATTAACCTGGTTTACAGTGTATATACTTATAAACTCGTACAATATTATACTAATGTTTATGATGATGTTGATGGGCCAAACACTGGCATGATCCATGTTCATACCATATTTATTTCTACACCGTATGATGAACAGACTCTGAAAATGAATCCAGCTCAAGATAAAATTGCACAGTGAGGCCAGATACTTAATATGCGGGAAGCAGGCCTCTCTGTAGCTGACAGCCATGGAACTGGGAATTTCGAAGCCTACTGTTCGACGCTGGGTGCAGAGGTGGCGGGAGACTGGGAATCTGCTAGATCGTCCTAAGTGTGGGGCACCAAGAAAGACCACCCCAGAAGAAGACCGGAGAATAATCAACGAAGTACAGAACGATCCTATCAACAACGCAGTCGCCATCCGGGAGACACTACATATGGGCGTGTCAGTGGGCACCGTAGGAGACGGTTGCATGAAGCAGGATGTCACTACCGTACTCCTACCAAAAAAGAGAGGAACGATGTCTTCAGGCCAGGCTCTCGTTTGCTCGCCAGCATATAAATGATGATCTCGTATACTGGAGCAGAGTTATCTTCTCTGACGAGAAGACGTTTCCGTCCACAACTCACGGCCGTCTTCAGTGTTGGCGACAGGACAACACAAAATATGCCCGCCAAATATTTTGAAATGATACGGAGTGGGCACGTGAACGGCGAATATGTGGGGATGGATGCACCTGCAAGGACATGGAGAGCTGATTGAGATTCACGGGAGGTTTACGGCAGATCAATATATAGAGCTCATGGAGGAGGTGATGCTGCCTTCTGTACGTGCGTATGCATTGCCCTATCCTGAGCAGATTATCTTTATGCAGGTATGTTGTATTTGTGTGTTTTATAGAATATTATACTATTACTAGAGTAAGATTTATGTATTACACGCATTTGTATGTCCGGTTTCCACATTTACAGTACATGTGACCAATAACGGTTATAAAATTGTTCTTTAACTCTTTCAGTACTGTGGCAACACTTTAGGATGTTATTCTGGATAACTGCAGACTGTATTGTTTGTATAACGGCGCACAATTACATTTAGCTGAGAGAAACCCCCAATACATAGGGGTTAATTTAACCCCTATCTCGAATAGTGGGTTACTGATGAAGCGTATGGATGAGATATAATTTTACTTTTAATATTTAAAATCCATTTGCGGGACAACTCTCCCATCCACACCGCCAGGATCGCTAGAAGGTGGTTTGAGGAGCAGCGAAATCTAGAACTACTGGACTGGCTTAGTTAGGGGTGTGACCTCAACCCCCATTGAGAACGTGTCGGGGAATGTGGTGAACTCGTGGGAACATGGGCAGGAGCGG
The DNA here is from genome assembly GCA_023014485.1 of Bathynomus jamesi. NCBI lineage: Eukaryota > Metazoa > Arthropoda > Malacostraca > Isopoda > Cirolanidae > Bathynomus > Bathynomus jamesi. Next base: position 75,322 of record JAJOZX010014023.1, on the reverse strand, counting down.
ACCAGCCGCCAGCTGCTGGATCACACTATGGCTAAGTGGGAGATGTTCCGAAGGAACCCACACATCATACATAACCATGTTGCATCTATGCCACACAGATTACAAGATGTAATAGACGATAATGGGGGAGGGACCAAACATTAACTATGAACTGGGTATAGCTGTGCCAATTATGTTAATCTATGGCAAATTGTGAGCAAATTATCTCCACATTGATAATGCAACAGGAAATCTGGAAAACATTAATGGGTTTATCTGTCCATCGTGATTAAATCCTCTCCACATTGATAATACAATTTGGAAAACACTATTAATATAATAGGCATCAGCCACAAATCGGTGGTGATATCCTGCTCCATGCAACCGTCACCTTACGGTTTTCACTGACACGCCCATACAGTAGTGATGTAGCGGATGTCATTTTTTTCACATCTGCGGATGAGGATGTTTGATTTCAACATCCGCGGATGCGGATGTCTACATTTTCGTTATTTTTTAGGATATATTCGAGATTTGTGTTTAACGTATATAATAAGTTGTTATATAGAGAGAGCTGTAGCTATAATGTAGTATAATTGATTAATTGTACAATAATTGCTGTACTTTTCTCTGAACATATAAAATAATATCAAGCATCTAACTAATATAGAAATCAATTAGTGAATTCGTCTGCAAATAAATTCGTTATATTTTGTTGAGTTTCAGCCACAATTAGAAACCATAATTGTGTTACCAGGATGCGGACGTGAACCCAACTCAAATGCACCCCACCGACCTCTTTCCCCAACCCCACCCTTATAGAAAGAGATCTTTAATTAGCTTGATAACTATTTATATAAGTTTAAAGTTTTATTAGGCATATTTATAAATGAGTAATTAAAATAAAGTAAACTAAGATGTTCATCGTTTAATGTTCAAACTTAATTATAGGAAGGTTATGCTTAAGGAACATTAATTTTTCTGCCTTTTCTGCTGCCAGTCTGTTTCTCTTTTCATCATATATTAATCCAGCACTGCTAAATAATCTCTCGCTTGGTACGTTTGTTGGAGGACAGGCTAAATGTTTCCTTGCAAGTTTACTCAAGTATGGATAGATATTCTGCGTATTTTTCCACCAACTAATAGGATTGTCACATGCAGCCAGGCGTTTTTCTTGGTGATAGCTCTCGATCATTTTTACTACATCTTTTGACATCGCGTAGGTCTCGTCATTGCTGCTTGACTCAAGAAACTGAGAGACAGATTCTGTGATAGATTTGCTTGTTGGTGTTGGTTCTGTCACTGAAACTTTTATTCTTTGGTGGGTGGCGAAGCGACAGATTCAAGAGATTGAAGCTCTTCAACTGCTTTGCCAAGTGATGATTTACTCGTTCTAATGTACTAGGTGAAAATAACTTAGCTTTGTAACGTGGATCTAAGTAGGTTGCAAGAGTAACTTCATACAAGAACAGCCTCTCATCTTGTCGGTGCATCACTTTTGGGCACAATGAACTAGTTCTATTAATATAGTAGAATTTTATAATTTCCGCTTATTAATGACGTTTTATCTCAACGGTCCACATCCGCACGACATCCGCAGTCCAAAGTGCGGATGCGGACGCGGATGCGAGAAAATGTGCGGATGTTCCGCGGATGCGGATGTGACCTACATCACTACCATACAGTATATAATATAGTCTCTCCTGGACGGCGACAGCAAGTAACCATGTCAACACCACGGTTTGGCCCATCATCGTCATTTCACAAACATTAGTATAATATTATATGAATTTATAAGTACGTATATATAAATATGTTTATGCTAATATAACCGTGGATATTCTTGTGTGATTTTGGTAATTCACTGGTCGACAAAATCGAACTTTTTATTTGGCACATGAACAAAAATGGGTGGATCTTATAGGTTTTTTACCGCTGAGTTCAAAAATGGCCTCAACATTTTTCTATCACCCACCAATATTGAGTGAATCGAAAATGAAATTTGGACTAATTTATAGGCGTAATAGCAATATCAAAGTAGAAAATGCATATTGAATTCACCTAAAATGTGGCTACTGATGATTTACGTTTGTATTTCGCCTCTGGGCCATCCCTTGACAATGTCCAGCAGTAGTTATCCAACATGCTGGGGGCTCCACTTGCCCTGGTATCGCTTCTCCATCGTGGATATTTGTTGATGAAAGCGTTCCCCATGCTCATCACTAACATCGCCTAAGTTTGTTGGGAAGAAGTCGAGAGGTGAGTCAAGAAAATGAATTTTCAACATGTTGCACCCCACTTCTTTGTAGGCCTTGAGAAGTTCTTCAACAAGTGACTCTTAATTTTCGGCCTTGAGGTTTCCGAGGAAATTTGTGTTCACTACTACAAATGCTCTCCAAGCTGCTCCTTCAACTTCACTTAAAGTTTCATCAAGCGCGCGCGCGCTCATGATTTCTCTAATTTGCGGGACCACAAATATCCCCTTTGATTTTGACCTCGCTGATCCTCGGAAATTTCTGTTTCAAGTAGAGAACACGCCCCCCCCCCCTTGCCATTTTGATCCATAGCCTTAACAAAATTTTCCATTAAACCAAGTTTAATATGTAGTGCTGGCAAATGACTTTTTTGGATTAAGAAAAGGTGAACTAGTGAGATTTTTATGCCCTGGAATCAACGCTTGTCGAAGTGGCCATTGTTTCTTTGAGTAATGGCTTTCCCGTGCTCTGCTGTCCCATTTACAGAGGAAACAACAGTTTTGTATAACCCAGTTGTAAACCAAGAAGTGCAATCACTTTCAAGTCTCCACAGTATGCCAAGAGTATTTAGCATATTGATATGTTTCACAAGGGTGCATATTGTCGTATGATTCCTTATATGTACGGCATGTGCTAATGGAACTGAAGGGTATTTATTTCCATTATGGAGTAATACAGTTTTTAAACTCAGCTTCAAGGAATCAATAAATAGGCGCCATTCGTTTGGATCATGTTGTTGGCCAAGGGTTTTCATGAGAGGGTAGAAAGTTTATCTGATGCTTGCGATAAAAAGATATCTTAGTAGGGTGTGTCAATTTTGTCAACTTTTTTCAAATCGATTTTGGTAGTGAAAATATAGTCTCTTCATGTCAAAACTTGAAATTGGCCAACCAAAATGAAATAAAATAACCCTTACCGACATCAATTTTACCTTAGTTTCAGAAATTGACTCTCTACTAAATAATAGGACATAAATTGATTAACTATTCATCTGTCACAGAATTATCCCACTGATCGCATATGGAGTGTTTTCAAGGTCATTATAGTTGTTGTTGTACAAGTCACAACATGAATAGAACTGTCCCTCACTCTCTGTCCTCAGTTGCCTCTTAGATGTCATAGACGGTGGTTTGCTGTTATTGCCTTGTACCTATTTCATAGTTATTCTACTAGACGAATACTACAGTTTAACTAAGTATGGATTATTGATTATTACAATTATTTATTATCATCATATTCTTCTGTCTAATTATGTTGTAATCCCGTGAAATATTTTTTATTGAATTTTAGAACATCGAATGACTAAACTTTGAAACATCGTAATTGATATAAAATACTTAAATGTTTTTTTTCTTTTCAGATATTCCTAAGATGCCAAAATTGAAGACAAGAGGTCAGTCGTCATGCCACTTGAGCCTGTTAGTCGGTACAGGCAAGGAGCTTCCCGTATCAGAATTACCAACAGTGCGAGACATGCTGAGACTAGGGTTACTCCTTCGTGAACAAAATACAAAGGATAGAAGGCACTACACAGAGAAAGAGCTCATAAGGGACATGATTCCCCTCTTCTGCATCAGTGGAAAAAAGCTAATGTGTTATTCAAACCACCTGTACTCAATCAGTATAGAACTATTGAGCTAAAATTAACAAAGCTGTGGCACAAAGCAGTTGAAACATCACTTGGTAAAGAAAACTAGCAAAGAAAAATAAATTTCTGCACACACTTGATACTCTTCTTGAAATTTTAACTGCCAGTGTCCCATAGAGTTGTATTCTGAAGCCAATTGTTCTCCCTCATGCAGAAGAGAACCTCACCCTCACATTGATTGTCGCTGTCCTCGTGAGAAGATCGCTGTTTTGGAGCTGGCTTTCATAAAGGCGCAGAGACAAAGGCAGGAGGCCAAGGAAGTATGCAGATTGGTTCGGCAGATTGTTATTGCTAAGAAAAAGAGAAAATCCGAGAGGGAAGAAAAAGAAGAGTGAAGAAGCCACCCAAAGAGATGAAGAGCTCTATCAAGAGGTTTCTCACTTCTTTGAAAGCTCTTCAGATGAACAGAAAGAAGCAACATCAGATGATAGCTCCAAAATGCCATCTGAACCTTCGCCGAAGAGTATGAAATACAACACTAAAGACATCTCAAACATTGCCCTTGCCAGTATTCGCCACCATACGGGGCTACGAGAGACTGCAGAGATTGCCACTGCCACTTGGATAGATGCAGGCCTCATCAGCCGAGGGATACATCCTTAGTGATAGATCTTAATAAGATAAGAAGAGCACAAGAAAAAATAATGAAGGAAATATCTGATCAGCATGAAAAAGATTTGAAGGAGGAAGGTCTCTCTTGCCTTTTGTTTGATGGAAGAAGAGATGACACAAAAGTTCTCCTAGAGGTAGAGGGAATGAACAAAGTTTCCCGGTCTCATCAAAGAAGAACACTACTCTGTGTGTTCCGAACCTGGTGGCCACTATTTGTTTCACTTTGTTCCTGAAGCAGAAGTAGAAGGCAAGAAACATGCAGAGGCAATTGCTGATCAAGTAATATGTTGGCTTCAAGAAAGAAGACTTGACAGTTCACTGCAGGCCGTTGGTGGAGACTCAACTGCGGTGAACACTGGATGGCAGGGCGGTGTTATGACGCATTTAGAGAAAAAACTTGGAAGAAGGCTTGTTTGGATTGTATGTGATTTGCACACAGGCGAACTACCTATTCGTCGTCTCATCCAGGAACTTGATGGTCCTACAAAGAGCAACAAGTGGTCAGGCCCCCTTGGCAACATGCTAGATGAAGCAACGGAATTAGAAATAAATACAAAATTTCCAAAGGTCGAAGTAGGCCCTCCGTTGTCTGAAGAAGTTATGAAAGACCTCAACACGGATCAATCTTACGCTTATCGTATTGTTCAAGCAATCAGATCAGGAGAGTTGCCTCAAAATCTGGCTCTCTTGGAGATTGGACCCGTAAGTCACAGTCGTTGGTTAACTACAGCGATTCGTTTGTGCAGGATTTGGGTTTCCAAACATGCACTGAAAGGAAAAATGCTACAGAATTTGATGTTGACTGTTGAATTTATTATTGGGTTTTATCTTCCTCACTGGTTCAATGTAAAACTTAATCCAATGTGGATGGAGGGGCCCAACCACATCTTGTTTCAATTACAGCTACTGAGAACAAGGAAAGTAGTGGTGGACATCGTGTTACCTGTGGTGAGAAGGTCCGCTTAGTATGCTAGGCCAGAGGCAGTTTTGCAAGCAATACTCTGCAGCCAATGTACCAAAGATCGCACTGAGGCTGTGGAAATCATTCTAAAGCTTAGAGGAACATCACTAGATGATGACCAGCTGGAAGACTGCTCTGTTGAGACAAGGAAGGTACCTCCGATAAACGTCAATGCCACGAAATTGTCAGAATTAGTAAACTTGAGTTCGGAAGTTTTGAAGCCACCACTGACAACATGTATAACAAACAAAATTTAACACAACTTAGAGGCCCAATACAAGTGCCAAAGTGGCCTTCTCACACTCAGAGTGTGGAGAGATGTGTGAAAATGGTCACAGAAGCAGCTAGTCAAGTTTACAGTCACGAGAGGCGAGAAGGCTACATCAAAGCGCAAGTAGCAAGCTGAATGCTGATGTCAAGGAACCGCAGCAAAAAGGACATGACTGCATTGGTTTCTTTCAAATAAAGACTCTGAATGATATCTTATTGCCATTTTAAATGTTGATAGGATGTTTGCGCACATTTGTTATTTTGTTACGAATTTACGAAAAAATGGAATTTTTGAATTAAAATTGATGTAGGTAGTTATTTTTTATTGTTTTTGAAGCAAGGATATTATTTTGTATGCCAAATGATTACATTAAATTGCTACCAAATCACATGATTTTCAATTTAGTCATTTCACCCCCAAAATTGACACACCCTAATATCTTAGTGCCTTTTTCTTGAAGATTCCAACTTTTCAACCTGGAAGCCGAAAGTTCGGATTAATCTTTTGACAATTTCAGATCACAGACAAGCTCGCTCAGGTCTGCTTGAGATATTAAGTGAGGCTCTGTCGATGAACAAGATGGTTCAAACATTGGATCAATATCGTCCGTCAGTAAACCATGTTGAGCCTCGTCATTACCATTGTACATCAATTTCATTTTCATCTAAACTCCACGTTTCCGGTGGCCTTGGTACTGGCAAATGTTTATTATGTAAAACAGGCATTATGGCTGATGGTGAATTTGGGTATTGTACCATATGTTTAGATTTCGCAGTAATGCCTAGTATATTTGTTAAACAGACATAACAATCCGTTAAATGGTCTTTCGGCTCTCTCCATATCATCGGAACAGCAAACGGCATTTGACGAGACCCATTTAGCCAGCCTGTCAGAAGTCTTAAACACGGAATATAGCATATATGAGGTGCCCACGTTTTATTCTGATCCCCTACCTTGCAACCAAAATAAAGTTTGTATGCTTTTTTGACGAGAGGGGTGAAATTTCGCCTTTGAAATTTAAGTGTTAACTCTCTGCACACACAAACAGTTTGGATGGTTGACACACTTGCGTGGCATTCTGTCATGAAACAATACGAACGCACTGACACAAAAAATGATTAAGGAAAATCACTAATAAAATGCACGATGTTCACTGAGTGAAATCAAATGAGTAACTGACAAATGAAAGTCAACAGTGACATGTAGCAACTTATAAGCAGAGGAAGAGGAAGGGGCAGACCCCGCTCCCTTCCTATTCTCACTCAAATCCTAAGTAATGTAAATTCGTGTCACTCTAAAACTGCGGGTGATAGAAAAATTATGTTTTCATTTTCGTAATCAACGTAAAAAATTACACATAGTTCAAGTAAAAAAATATCTGTGACAAAAACTTTGTTGACCAGTGATATAATCAGTTATTGTTATTCAGATCGAAACTGTTAACAAGTTTTTTGTGTAACAATCGATAAGTCATTTCCCACTAATTCTCTCTACCCCTCTACTTCCTCTCTCTCACAGTCTCAATCTTTTTCTCGCTCAATATCAATACATATATACTGTATATAATCGTGTAGATTTGTAAGTTAGTAGGTTTAAAGCTGCACAGCTGGGTGGGGAAGGGGAATGAGGAAGAGTAGAAGATGGTTGTGTGATGTCTATTTTTGGTTCAAATTCACTAGTATGTAAAAAGTTGCATTGTGGTATCTGTTCATATAGACTTGCAGTAATCATAATGGAACCTTATTACTGTATAAGACTAGTAAACTACATGGAGTTAACGCTGTTCACGATCATATTAATCGTTTATCTTTATGAACACAGACATTACATTATGATTAGAGGCCGTTCAAAAATTACGTAACGCTATTTTTGCTAAAACTTGACACCCCAGATCCCTCAAGAACGTTCTGTAACGCTAAACCAGGCACCCCCTAAGATGTTATGTAACACTTCCTCCCACGTTATCAAACGTTACGGGGGGGGGGCAGGTTTTTAGCAAAAATAGCGTTACGTAATTTTTGAACGGCGCCTTACCTGTAGTCAATGTTACATGTTAGATTCGGTTGTCCCCCTCCACCTCACCTTCACCCAGTTGGGTACCTTGACCATCGCTGCAGCGTTGTCACATGTCCGGAGTCGTCTGTGAGGCGAAGAACATTACATATGCGGGCAACTGTACATTTAATTCTAGATTTTTATTAATATTCCATTGAGCGAGATTTGGACTTTATAAAGTTGGCAAATATCAAAATGACGCAGCGAAAGGGTTAATAAAGATTTCAACTTTTTTAAAACGAATTTCGGTTTTAAATAGTATTTTTTCTATCCGCATTTAAATCATTCCATAGTTTTAATCTAATGACAGTCTTCAGAGCAAAAATTATCCACTATCTAAATTCAGGACTAACGTGCTTTGATCTTTCTTGTCTGATACCAGTGAATTTCATGTTACAAAAAATATTTGTTTAGCCATTGTTAGTTAATGATTTTGTTCTTACACTCGTAAATGGAAAATAAAATGTGTCAACTTCATTACATCTTTGAGCTTTAATAGGTTTAACTCTTTCAAGAATGCACTTGAATGATCATGGAAATTAGCATCAGATAATAAATAACTTTGTTTTTGTATGATAAAGATACTGTTTAGAGCGTTGTTAACGGAATTTCTTCATACAAGAGTTGAGCACGTTATATAAGGAAAAACAAGAGTATGATACAAAGTTAATAAAACCTGTTTAGGGACTACATGTATAAGTTTAAACATTGTAACATCGCTCCTTAATATCTTTTTTTTCACCCGAGATATAATTTACGTGTTCATTCCACTGCAAATTCTTGTCTTGCATTTTAGAGAAATTTTGTTACAGTACATTCCTTGGCAGTGACTTCATCAGCATTTAGTTTATCAAGATACACATTTCATTTATTAGTAAAAATCATGAGATTTGTTTTACTGGTATTTAGAGAGTACTGAAGGTGAACTACAGGGTGATCAAAAAGTAACTCAACCCATGGAGAAACGCACATAATTGATTTTTTCCTTCTGTTGCAGGTGGTGAATATATGAAAAAGATGAAATACACCTTGGATCTTTAAGGGTCTTTAAGAACATGAATCGCCGTATCCACTTGTGTGAAGCACAGAACGGTGCCCACTTCCAGCACTTGCTCTGAAATAAATCGTTTTCCCATGGGTTGCGTTACTTTTTGATCACCCAGTATTTCGTTACTTTGATAAATTCTGATTTAAATGTGTCCTCAGTTGAAATAACATCTTTGCAACACAGTTGTATCATCCGCAAATATTATGAAGTTAAGTATATCAGAAGAGCGTGGAAGGTCATTTATATATAATAAAAATAACGGTGGAACCAAGATTGAACCCTGAGATAGACCATGTTTAACAGTCGTTTTAGTTGAACAGACTATTTTGACTGGTACAAATTGATATCTATTGGACAAGTAACTTTTAAAGCAATCCCTGATAGCTCCAGCCGTCACAATATATTTAAGTAGAACATTATGGTCTATTACATCAAAGACCTTACTCAAATAGATAAATATAGAAATTACTTCTTTGTTCTCTTTAGCGACATTTGCTCTTTCCGTGAGATTTGAAACAGCCATTTCCGTTGTTTTATTTTTACGAAACTCGTATTGATTTGGAGATCAGTTGCATGATTGTAAATATTGCTACATTCTATTTCTCCACAATTTTTTTTCTAAAATGTTTGCTGAATACAGATAATGAATACACCGGCCTTAAACGGGTGTTTCACAACCAGTTTTGAATATTGCTGGGAATATTCCTTTGTTCAAATTATCAACCAAAATATTTCCAAAGTTACGGATGTTTTATCTTCAAGCTTCAATGTAGGCACAGATATATTCCGAATGTTATTTTTTATTTTTTTATTTATCAGTAATATTCCGAACCCTTCGGTTTTGGCCCGAAAGTAGACTTTGGGTTTCGGGCCGAAACCGAAAGTCAACTTGACCGAAACCGAAAGTCAACTTGACCGAAACCGAAAGTCAACTTGACCGAAACCGAAAGTCAACTTGACCGAAACCGAAAGTCAACTTGACCGAAACCGAAAGTCAACTTGACCGAAACCGAAAGTCAACTTGACCGAAACCGAAAGTCAACTTGACCGAAACCGAAAGTCAACTTGACCGAAACCGAAAGTCAACTTGACCGAAACCGAAAGTCAACTTGACCGAAACCGAAAGTCAACTTGACCGAAACCGAAAGTCAACTTGACCGAAACCGAAAGTCAACTTGACCGAAACCGAAAGTCAACTTGACCGAAACCGAAAGTCAACTTGACCGAAACCGAAAGTCAACTTGACCGAACTGCCCTTCGGGTTCAATGGAATCGGAGAGACTCTTTTCTACTGCAGGCAATGTCGTCAACACCAAACAGCCGAATTTGACCCCAGTAAACGCTGAAAATGTCTTCCTCCTTTCAAAAAAACTTGAAATATTTGAACTTTGAATATTGAATGAATCGAAATGACGGTTTTCTTATTAATTTTTATTAATGAACATTAATATTTTGGTTTTTTTTAATTATGTGCTACATTTTGCATGAAAAGGAATAATAAAGCGATTGAATTAGGGCCTACATTACGTATAAAGTATTATTATTCCATTTTATATTACAATACTTTCATATAAAGTACTCTACTTTCGGTTTCTGTTTCGGCCGAAAGTCGAGCCAACTTTCGGTTTCGGTTCCGAAAGTGCCGAGGTACTTTCGTTATAGAAATGTCCAATAATTTCCTTATTACCAATATTTGGTTTCTCCATTGAATTTTTCTTAATTTAATTTGGTTTTCGATAAGGTTGTTTATGGTTGTCCATACACGTTTTTCACGTCTCCTTTTTGTATATAGAAAATTTATCATTTATAATAGTCATATTTTACAATTTTGATTAAGTTATTTAACCTCTTTTTTTTTATAGTGACTATATTGTATTTTAGGAATTTTACTTTGGCATTGCAATTTGAATATTTTTTCTCTTCTTTACTGAAGTGATAATTCCTAGAGTGATTTGCAACGCTTTTGGGAGAAACTGTTTTTCTACTTAAAGGAAAACGAGTATTAAACATATGAAATAAGGAGTCATAGAAGAGAAGAATTTAAATATAGGATCTGGATTACTTGTAGGTTCGTCAGTCAAATAGAATATTTTCCACACTCCCAATATATTTTCTTTTGTTAACCTCTGAAAATATTACTGAATCAAGTTGTTTTATCCGCAACCTGAACAATGTTATCGTATATTATGTAAGTAAGATAATGAGCATTGGTGATTGTAGTTATAATTCCAGAATTTAGGAGGGCATTGCTATTTACAAATACATTATCAGTTGTAGATTCTGTTATTCGATTACCATAGTTGAAACTCGAGTGGGTTTAGCAATAGTATGACTGAGATAGAAAGAACTAAGTTTAAAAATTTCTGAGAGATTGCCTCGGGTTGCAAATTGATGTTAAAGTCGCCCGCAACTATGGCATTCGATTTGAAAGAGCTTTTTCTTTGATCATTAACTTGGCTCCGAGGAAATAGGCAACTTTTTCCCCCGAGTCCTCTTGCTTCAAAGTTTCTTTCTCCGTATTTTGTGGGTTTCTTTGCATATGCTATCATTAACAAAGATGTTTCATCCTTTCAGCTTCTGGTTTTAGTATTAAATCTGAGTTTCATCCTCGCGTATTACTTTATAACCGAGGTGGACGTCCAAGATTCACTCATTTCTTTCATTCTAGAATTTGCTTTAGTGGTGGCCTTTGTTTTTTGTCTATAGGCACTTTTTGATCTTTATTGCCCAATTTCAGTATTTTTAATGTCCTCCACCTTTTTTGTTTTAAGTTTCATTGCTCTTTTCTCTATTAATTTCGGTTATCCCTATTATAATTAAGTTATAAGCACTTCAATTATTGCGTAGGCTGTTTGCTTTGTTCTTAATTGACACTTGTTTGATTTTTATAGTTTCCCTATTGCGATTGCTTTTAGTTAATGAGTTTAAGTTCGATTTAACGTCCTTTATCTCTTCGTGGGCATACTTTTATGCTCTTTTCGAGCTCTATATTCCTTTTAGTTTTGTATTAGCACTTTTTAACAACGCGTTATGATGTTGCGCGACTTTTAGGACTGCCTCAGGTCTTTTATTACTTACTTTTGTGCATCAGGTCAAAAAGGGAATTATATTTATTTGCCGAGTCTTTTATTTCGGATTTTAGGACGTTTACACGAACTCTGCTGGACATTTTGAGCAGTTTATGTAGATAAAACTCGTTTGTTCACACCTTTATTATTTCAAGGTCACGGGTATTACCAATCGCTTCGTTGTAGGACTATGAAGGTAGTACTGGACGTCGCTAGATTTTTTTTTTTTTTTTTTGTAATAGTTTAGTACTGTGGATTGTGATTACTAATCAGATTGTAACTGCGTAATCTTGGCAAGTTTGCAATTTTGTTGGAGCAGAAACACACTGATTCACTTATTTTAAACGCTGTTAATTTTGATAAGGACAGCACGAAACTGACAAGCGGTACTGGCGCTCTCAAGAAACCAGAAATTATATATATATATATATATATATATATACAGGGTGTCCCAGAATTAACTATATATTTCAATGAAATTGGACAAATTTTTTAAAAACACACTTTTATTTATGTTTAGCATGTTTGTGTTAAAAATGTATAAATTTCTAAATTTTGTTCATAATTTTATTTTCATAATTTTTTCATAGTTTTATTTTCATTCTCTTTCAGAACCCTATTAATAATGAATACACAAGAACGCATCTTTGTTGTAATATCCCGTATCAAAGGACTGCAATATAATGAAATCAGAGAAAAATTTACAAGAAGATTCCACAGAACCGGTCCTACAGACAAAGCGATTCGTGAACTTGTGAACAAATTTAAAAGAACTGGATCCGTACACAACGAGGTGGGAAGAGGACGCCCAAGGACAGCGCGTAACAGTACCGAACAAGTACGACAATTGTTTGAGGATGAACCAACAACTTCGGTTAGGGAGGCCGGTTGAAGACTCAACATATCCAAGACAACAGTTCATAGAATCTTGCGTTCGACACTGATGAAAAAGGCTTATCACATTCAAGTACTGCATGCCCTAAATGAAGAGGATTATCCAAATCAAGCAGCAAGGTGTGCAGAAATTGTGGATCAAATCGAAAATGAAAGTTTATTGGATAACATCTTATTCAGTGATGAGGCGACTTTCCACACGTGTGGTAAAGTCAATCGACACAACTGTCGTATCTGGTCCAATGAAAGACCGTCTGAAGTCATAGAATGGCAAAGAGACTCCAAAAGTTAACGTGTGGCTTGGAATGACCAAATCCAAAATTTATGGCCCATTCTTCTTTGCGGAAGCAACTGTAACAGGTACCGTCTACCTTGATATGCTTCAGCAGTTTCTCGAACCACAGCTTCTTGATGATGGCATTCTTGATAATGTGTTTTTCAACAAGATGGAGCACCATGTCATTATGCTCTAATTGTTCGAGAATACCTCAACAGACGCCTTCCGAATCGGTGGATTGGACGTGGAGGACCTCGACCTTGGCCTCCGCGTTCTCCGGATTTGACACTCCTGGATTTCTTTGCATGGGGTTTCATAAAAACAAAGGTTTATCGCCAAAAGATCAATAGTTTAGCTGAACTTAAAGAACGCATCCAGTTGGCAGTGCGGGAGATAACACCTGAAATGCTTCAAAATGTGTTTCGCAGCGCTAAGGATAGATTTGAAATTTGCAGAGATACAGACGGTGCACATGTTGAAACTTCTCAATAAAGTTTTGACTTATGATTTATAAATCTATTTGTTTTTGTATCATAATTTAGTAATAAACACAAAATTATGTCAGTTTTTATTAAATTTGTCCGATTTCATTGAAATAGATATTTAATTCTGGGACACCCTGTGTGTGTGTGTGTGTGTATATATATATATATATATATATATATATATATAATATATATATATATATAATCTTTCAAAAAGTTACGTTCGCTCCTATTCAGTGCTATCTTTTGTATCCTTTCCTCCTACATGGAAAATGTATTTGAGGGAGGTTGTTTAGGTTGTTACTATAGGGCCTATCAGTGGTAGGCACCGTTAACCAAAAAGTTAACTTCGATAACGATAATCCGTTAACCCCAATTTTTAACTACGATAATCCGATAATTTTACTACAAAGTTAACGATAATCCGTTAACGATAACTATTTCTTTACTAACATTTAAAAAAATCAAGGAAAAAAGCTTTAAAACCCATAGAAAATGTTTATTTATGCAAAATCCAACAATAAATAGGTATTTAACTGTGTTTTTATCAAGTTTTGCAACTTTTTTGCTTAACTTTTTTTTTATTTTAATAAAAAATGTACTGATTACATGTTTTGAAACCCTTGTAACCACCAGTGTTGGGCACTAAAGCGTTAATCCGATAACAGTTAGTTAACGAAGTTAACTTTTTTAACGGACTATTAACGGAAGTTAATTTCCATTTATCGTTATCGGACCAGTTAACTTCCGATAACTCAATATTTAGTCTGTTAAAGTCCGTTAACACGTTAACTGCGAGGAGTCATTCATGGAAGATCACCGCTCCGCGAATGAATTCAAAACGCCATAACTTCAGTCTGCCAATTCCGTCCTCTGCCGCAGTGGAACCGCTCTTCTCTCTCGGTAAGGACATCCTGAGGCCCAAGAGGTCAAGACTGGCAGTTGGGCCTAACTTTGAGAAGTTGGTCTTTCTGAAGGGCAACCAGCACATTGTCAGTCTTTAATAAATGTGCCTAAAATTTAATTTTACCTTTCAGTTCCCGCCATAATAATTCTCTGGTAAATTAAAATTTAGTTAATGGTTAGTGGTTACAAGGGTTTCAAAACATGTAATCAGTACATTTTTTATTAAAAATTAAAAAAAAAGTTAAGCAAAAAAGTTGCAAAACTTGATAAAAATAGTTAAATACATTTATTGTTGGATTTTGCATAAATAAACATTTTCTATGGGTTTTAGTTTTTTTCCTTGATTTTTTTTAAATGTTAGTAAAGAAATAGACAAATAGTTATCGTTAACTTCCGTTAACTTTGTAGTAAAATTATCGGATTATCGTTATCGAAGTTAACTTTTTGGTTAACGGTGCCCACCACTGGTAACCATTAACTAAATTTTAATTTACCAGAGAATTATTATGGCGGGAACTGAAAGGTAAAATTAAATTTTAGGCACATTTATTAAAGACTGACACAATGTGCTGGTTGCCCTTCAGAAAGACCAACTTCTCAAAGTTAGGCCCAACTGCCAGTCTTGACCTCTTGGGCCTCCCCAACCTCCCCTTGCGAGATCTGGAAGCAGACTGAAGTTATGGCGGTTTGAATTCATTCGCGGAGCGGTGATCTTCCGTGAATGACTCCTCTCAGTTAACCTGTTAACGGACTTTAACAGACTAAATATCGAGTTATCGGAAGTTAACTGGTCCGATAACGATAAATCGAAATTAACTTCCGTTAATAGTCCGTTAAAAAAAAGTTAACTTCGTTAATTAACTGTTATCGGATTAACGCTTTAGTGCCCAACACTTGGGCCTATATATAGTTAGGTTAACCTAACCCAAAACAAAAAACTGGGTGTGTAAAAACATAGAGGTAGTATGAAGTAGTAATTTGATATTTTTTATTAAAATCCTAACGCAAGTGAAATTCGAAACGATGATCATTGTGTACAGTGAAAAAGAACATTCTCTAAGCATTTTAATGGAACCCCCCCATCCCCCTACTTGTATAGCATTTGAAAAAATAAGACGTCACCTGTAGGAGCTAATGTAACTTCAATGACCACCGACGAAAATGTAGGAGGAATTTGGCTATATATATACATACCCGTAGCCACGTTGAGGCAGACGAGGCAGCCGCCTCGCCTAGCTCAACGGACATTTTGGATCAATGAGGACATTGAATTTCAAAGGAAATCTGAGGAAATTGACAGAAATAGGATTTTACCTTCAGCCATCAGTCAAGTAGCAAATGATAAGAACTGGTTTCTGGTCATATCAATGTAATGCACTCAAACCACAAATAACATGAATAAAAACATAGAGTAGCAACATTTAAGTGAAGTTGTTATTGTCCAATTCATTCTGTTACCATACGCTCAAAGTGCATGATTTTGTGCTAGGATTAAAAAAAATCTTCTGAAGGAGCATGGCCCCGGACCCCCTGGTAGGGCTATTTTCGCCTCGTCTGTTTTTAAGCTTTGGCTACGGCCTTGATATTTATTTATTCATTTATTTATTAGCCCCCTGTGGCTCAGTGGTCTTTCTGTCGGACTTTGGGCGATAAGGCTCTGGGTTCGCTCTCAGCTGCTGGCGCCTGGATTAGGTTGGGACGGGTCGGTTCGACCCAATAACCCTGTTAGTACGGGCTATGCCGTGACCATTGTTGTAACATCACTTCCCGTCGATTAACGAAGTTAGGTGACATTGGATCTGAAGAGTAGTTAGATGGGAGACTGTTTTCCAGATGATGTAGCAACCCGTGGTTCGGATTCCACCTAAAGCTGTAGGTCCCCTCAATCATATGACTTTAGATGTTGCGAAGGAAGTTAAACAACCCCATCATTGCATTCTTCCATGTTAATGCTCGGGTTCAGGTGTGCCTTGGGGCACGCATTGTGGTCAGGTGAGTTCCGGATGTTCCCTTATTTTGATATACTTTTTCCAGAATTTTAAACTTTATCGTAAAAACTGTTATTTGCAAAGTTACTCGAATTCGCTTAATTTTATTTAAGTGCAGGCGCAGATACAGAGCGGGGCGCGGGAGCTTAACTCCCGTAGCTTTAACCTGAATGACATCTCGTATTCTAATAACACTGCACGACAAAATTAAACTATTTCTGTCCCTTTAAGCGAAACGAAGTGATTTTTATAAACTTGGATTCGCCGAGTTCAAATTTGATGTCAGAATACCTATATCACCCACCGTTTTGAAGGGACGCGTAATGAAAGTCTCCTATACAGATTAGAATATATTGAATACCTCAACATAATTATTACGAGATCAGAACAACAATTAAAATCTCTCTGCTGATGTTTTTCGTTTGTACATACTCTCGGGAGCTTCCCTAATGAGAAACTAGCCATATTCAGCCAACATACTGGAATTCTACCTTCCCTGGAACCGCGTTTGATATAATCCGGATAAATTTTGTCAAACATTAACGTAGTTTTCCGGCAAAATGGTGGGTGTGAGAGAGAGAATAACATATTCGTAATCAGCGCATACATACATATAAATCAGCAGAATATGTGCAAAGGACAGAAATTGTGTTTCGCAGTGCGTAATTAATAGTTTTTAATATTGTATAATAATGGGCTCTCAATATTTACGTGATAACGACATGACAAATCCTAAACCCCCGCGCCCCCTTTCCCACGTATCCGCGCCTGAAGCGTATCAAATGGGATACATTCTCTTTGATGCATTTTCCCACTAACTCTCTCTCACTTCATTCCTCGTCCAGAAAATAAAGTCCGAAAATGGTAATCTCGAATAAGCCACTTCTCAAAATAGATCCAATCCCAATGAAGCTACATTTTCTTTAAATCGAGAATACCCATCGAGCCTACAATCGCGTTACTGTCTCTCGCTACATTTTCTTAAATCGGGAAACTTTTTCCCAAATTTGGAAATCTCTCTTTGAGTCATCTCATTTCCGGACCGTGAATGGAAATGACATCCGAGTGAGAAATAAGCTAGACCTAACGTAATATAACAATATACGTATCAATGAGGGATGTCAACACCTCCGTATGAACGAACCTTCATGCTTGATGTCTTCAATTAACCTAAACAAATGTTATATTTACCCGTTTATTAATGTATTATTTAGATTTTAAAGTTTTATAAACAAATCTATACGACAAATACGTCACGCTATTATTATGGGGGTCTGCGAGAAGCGAGGGCGGGAGTGGGTTGGGGGGTAAGGGTTACCTCCTACCTACCCCCTTGAAGTTTTAGTTCCACCGTGGATTTTGCTCATGCATTAATGGAACCTTAGTTTCGTATCTCCAATTTGATTGTAGCTTTCATGAAAATCACAAACTTGCTTTGAGTTTTCATTATCTTCAGACAATCTTTTATCTAGGAACTATCAAAGATTAGAGATAGGTAGGTAGATATACAAATAGATAGATAGATCGATATACATACATTTTAGTCGTGTTGCAGTTACAATAATTTGATTATTTATTATAGAATTTAATACAAATTTATTTTATTATAAATGGAATGTCGAATTTTAATAATTTTTCCTCTTAAAGGATTTTTAAGAAGGATCACAAACATCAGTTGGAAGTTACCTATATGTATATATATAATGACACATGGTATTTCCCCGTGTGTATATGTGTACAAAATTTAATATACATACAAGAACTTGTATGTAACTGGAGGTGTTTTAAGATTTCAAGATACACCTGAACTCATCTCCAGCATTCGATACAAAATTAATCATATTTTCTAAAGAATTGAAAACTATTGTGAATTTAAATGAATTAAATTGTTTTGTGTAAAACTTATCCATAAAGATTGTCGGAATTGTTAACACAGAAGCAGCGAAGGATAATAAGGATGCAGGTGACTCTGCTAATTAAAGGTAAACGAATACGTTTTTCTTTAGACTTTTACACTCGTTTCAAAATGTTTCGTATTCTTGTTTGGGAACTTATACTTGGTTTAGTTCTTTTCGAAAATTGGGAAATATATGTATATATGATTCTTTACGTTAATTTAAAATCGCATTAAAATTGCTTATGTTAAAGATTACAAAATTATTATGAATTCTCGTTAAAATAGTTAAGAAGAAACCTGGATTTCAAAATGAACGATAAATAAAATTTAAAAAAAATGTTCAAGGCTACTTTTTTCTTTTCGTATCGCTCACTTGCCTTTACCTGAGATGGGATGCTTCAAGGAGGGAACAAAGTATTCATTGGCCATGACCAAACAGGTGCTTTCTCTCTCTCTCTCTCTCTCTCTCTCTCTCTCTCTCTCTCTCTCTCTCTCTCTCTCTCGTATATAAAAGAAATAATTATGCACGAGTTATTATACAGATATTCAGTAATAAGATTAAAGTTGTCGTGCCATCCCTGCAAACGGTGACAAACTTTAATAACTTTAATAACTTTATAAAACAATAATTAATAATAGTAATGTAATAATAATTTTTCTCTAACTTCAACAGACGAAAATGTCAAGGCTTCAGGGAACAAATGATTTGACACTTGATTAGACCCTCGAGTTTAAGGTATGGACCATATTTTTTTATTTTACCTGTATTTCATCTGTATATATAAAACGTATAATTTCAACTATCCCTGTCTATATATTATTAAATTAGATTTGGAAAACATGTAGGCCCTAGCTAATCGAACCTATCGAGGTTATTCAAATCATGAATTACCTAAACTTATATATTATAAAATTTTGCAAAAATAATTTTCAAGTCGGTTAATTAATATTAAACTATTTACAGAACTACTAGTGAAGCTTTTTCTTCCATTTCATGAATTAAACTTTTGATTGTATGTGTGTGTGTGTGTGTGTGTGTGTGTGTGTGTAAAAAATAAATTGGAAATCCCATATAATGTATTTATCACGCAGGATCGAAGATAAACTTGCCTTTTACGGATTATCATATACTGTATACTTTTACCTATACCCTGTCTGAAAGGGTCGGGTATACAAGAGTAGTACTTACCCAGGTGGGCATCAATAAGAAAGTAAATATTTTCTTTGGGTCTTCCCATCAGTCAGTCTTGCGTAAAAAAGTTAAGTGAGAACACCTTTAACGACGTTTCTCCAGTTTATTTATGTTTTTGAGAAGACACTTTTGACAACATGGAAGTTGGTTCTTGGTTGTTGTTTCTGGCGCTTTCCTCGTTCTGCTTCTCAAGTGGTGCTGTTCCTGCGGCCGAAACGAAGATCTATCGAAGCGATAGCGAAGGGCCTTCGTTCAGGTATTTTGTTGTGTCAGCACCGTTGCCTCAAAGTGTCCCTGAACGGGAGACCAACAACAACAATAACAGAGAAGACGTGGACAAAGTACATTCAAGTGACGAACCAGAGAATGTAAAGAAGAACGGAACAAATTCCGTTTATCAAATTGAGGACGACTTTACAACGACTGGTGACTTGAGAGAAACCATCAGCGATGAGAACTCAGACCAAGAACTTGACACTACTACTACTACTACTACTACTACTACTACTACTACTACTGAAGTAGCAGTAACAGAAGAAGAAAGCGAATTTTCAACGACAGAGGAACCCAGCCTCGCAGTAGCTGTTGATGAAATGCAGACCACTTCAGAATTTCTTATCGAAGACTGCGGTTTCGCCATAACAAACTACTTTAACCGCGTCAGCAGAGTGGTCGGAGGGGTTCCCGTGGACTCGTACAAATTCCCCTGGATGGTCACCGTTCACTACAGGTTCCGCTTTACCTGCGGGGGGACTCTGATCACTTCTAAGTTCGTCCTGACAGCGGCACACTGCTTAGCCAAAAGAAACCCTCGACTCCTGAGTGTGAAGAACTTCTCGAAATACGTTCTGGTACAAAATTCCTTTATCAACCCCGAATTTTGGTTCTTCGGCCACGACGCAGGACTCATCCAGCTTAAAACACCCTTCGGAATCCCAATTCCCCCCGTCTGTATCTCTAACATGAAAGCCCCTGGGGTAGGAACCCCCCTCAGAATAATAGGAAAGGGCCGAGTCAAAGAAAACGGCCCCTTAAGTCAGGGTCTCCACTCCGCTGTCGTACAGGTTCTTCCAAACACCCCCTGCGAACGAAGTTACGACAGGTACTTCAACCCCAGTTTCATCTGCGCGGGTACTCCTTCGGGAGTGCGTGACACATGCCACGGGGATTCCGGTGGCCCCCTTCTGCGACAGGTTAATGGCGTGTGGTTCCAAATTGGCATCGTGAGCTTCGGGGATGGTTGCGGGAGGGCCGGGTTCCCGGGGGTGTACTCGAAGGTAAATCTGTTTTTCCAGTGGATCAAAACGGTTGTGTCAAGCGAGTCCGATGTCTAACTCTTTCGTGTACGGTGCCGTGTTTTAAGTGACGTCATTGTTACCATGGTACATCGGGGCTTCCAAATTTTGTTCAATGAAGTAACTTCTGTTTTTCGGTTAAATATTTTTTCTTTTTTAAAGTTTTGTAAATTAATTAATGTACATAATTATGAATTGAAAGCATGACAGTTCCTTTTTATTTTAGATAATTAAGTAAAATATTAAAATTTTACTTAAGATATTTCCTTCTATAAATATATTGTGTAAATAAAATTATGTAAAAAATTTTATATATATATATGGGATGAATTTTACAAACACATGAAAGAATGAATGATGCAAACCGACAAGGAAAAAAAATTATTCCAAGGCCTTTCGTGTATTCAGAAGTATACCTCGTCTGAATACACCTGAATACCTCGTCTATATATATATATTATATATATATATATATATATATATATATTATTATATATATATATTATATATATATATTCAAAAAGAAACGGGTTAGGTTACAATATATGCATTCTCCAATCGGTTCGGTTTCTTTTTGAACACCCCTTGTGTGTATATATATAATTAAAAGTTGATGTGTGTATATATATATATATTTTTAATATTATATAATTATTCATTCTGTAATTTTTTATTATTATTATATTTTAGAAGGGACTGTGTGTATATACGCACTTTGTTTTATCAATTTATTGTTGACTATCTTTAGTGTTAATAAAATGTAAATAATATTTTAAGCGTTTTAATTCCTTCCTTAATTACAGTAATTAAATGTAGAAAGAATTCTAAGTCTCTCAAGTGGATCATTGGGGCGGAAGGGTAACTTACGATAGGTCCAGTCTGTTGTGTTTGAATTTCAGATCGAAGCCGACTTGTATCATATAAGGCTTTTCATCTTGGATAATTTAAACATCTACATTTCTACAGTATACACTGGCAGGTACACGTAAAGAGGCAAACAAGCGCGCGCGCGCGCACACGTACGTGTTCGGCTACCTTACAAAACTGCGACATTTAACCTAATTAATTAAGCTATATAAGCTGTTTTCACGATATTTACGATTTTTAGTAAAAAAAGTTAAATTATCATGACACCGCTGATGTCACTATACGCACGTTCATGTATCGATGAGCTCTGTGTGTATCCCAAAGATTGTTGCGATGACGTAAGAACCAAGAACACAGCACACAAAGTTAAGTGACTTTTGCCGAATGAGACCAATTTAAAAATCAGTGATTGGCGATCGTCTTCAATTTTTATTTTTGTTCTTGTGGAAATTCGGTTGGTTGTTGCAAAGGTCTGACACTATTAATTTCTTTATTCAGTTTTTCGTCATTTGATCGTGCAATTATTCTCTCTCTAATTTCATGGTTGTATATATTTTCAAAGTATGTTTTCATCCTTTAAAGAAATTTCCTTTGTGTTGGCAACCCACAAACGAACGAAAAATGCGCGGGAACTTTTCAGCCAATCAAGAAAGAGGAATAATGCTAAGCTTCTCTCTGATTGGTCGCACGGGTCAGAAGCTCTGATTCTTCAATTCTTCCATCAGACTCATCATGGTTTACTTATGTGATGTTACAGCAATCGAATAGTGTGTGTGTGTGTGTGTGTGTAATATATATATAATTTTTTTTTGTGTGTGTGTGTGTGTACGTATAATTTTCTGTTCTTTCTCTGGTGATCACTAGGATAATTTCCACCAGTAGCGGTGTTTAATGGTCGGAGGAGAGCTACCGGTGCTGCTTATCATCAAAAAAGGTTAGGGGGGTAACTGCCCCATCTCAGTCCCCCTACATAGAAGAGGGAGGGGAGGGGTGGAAGAAGAGGTAATCTCACGTCGTTTGTTGTTTTGCGGGTCAAAGGAACGGGTTGCCGTATCCGGTACATTGGATGAAGCGCGTACCGGATCTGGAAGAAGACATATGCCGATGGGAGCCACGCAAAAGTTAGCGGAGGTGGGGGGGGGGGGGGGGGGGGGGGGGGGGGGGGGGGGGGGGGGGGGGGGGGAGGGGAAGGTCGTGCGAAGCGTCTTTCTAGAAACTAGAAGACTAATTATGGATTTGTGCACTCCGTGGAAATTGGGTTTAAAGTTTTCTTATGAGAGAGAGAATAAATAATTAATATAAATAATATATATATATATATATATATATATTATATATATCTATATATGGGATGAATTTCACAATTAAACATGAAATGAATGAATGCTGCAAACCCACAAGGAAAAAGAAAACGATTCCAAGGCCTTTCGTGTATTTAGAGCTACACCTCGTCAGGGGATGTTTCCTTGACAAGGTGTAGCTCTGAATACACGAAAGGCCTTGGAATCGTTTTTTTTCCCTTGTGGGTTTGATTATATTATATATATATATATATATATATATATATATATATATATATCCTTGGTTAATCTTAGTTCAGCTTCAGCCAAATTGTTCATTCTGACGAAAGTCAGCTTGTCACTCCACCTTCGACTTAGTTTAATGTGGAATCCATCCGAACCCGCCCCACCAGCAGCCCAGCGTACCCATTTATCTACTAGCCAATTTTTGTGTGTGGACGGATGAACAGCTGGGTTTTGCTGCGCATCGCCTGCGTCACCGGGTCTCGATCCAGGGGCCGATGGATTCGTAGTTAGCGATGCTAACCACTACACCACCGAGACTATATATATATATATATGTATATAAAATCATGTATGCCCTGACATTGAGTAACAAAGATCGAAAATGACCCAAAATATCCCACGGTTCGAACTTAATTTTTTCTTTGAAATTGTGAGAAAAAAATCTCATTTTTCTTATATTTTCCGAAATAAAATAAGATGTACAAAACACACACACACACACACACACACACACACACACACACACACACCAAAAATAAACTTGAAAGTTAAATAAAAATAGGTAATAAAAGAAGAGCAAATGTAAGGGAGCAAAATTCATTAGTTCGGAACAAGTCATTCAGACATCTGGCAGATAACATTTCACTTTTTCTATTGAATAAAAATATGATTTGTGATTAAGCTAAACAAAAAAGCGACTGTCCTTGTCAAAAACCTCTCCATCAGGAAGGCTACTGTACTATTCGTGCGCATGCGTGCATGCGAGTTCTCCACTTTTAACCTTTATATAATGTGTTTGCATTAATTTTTCTTCTTGGAGTACTCGCTCTGGAACTTGATATAAGGGGCAGGAGTTTACCGAAACGTTATTTGCACTCCTCTCCTCTTATATAAATATATATATATATATATATATATAATGTATTTACTTTATTTATTCTGTAAGATTGATATTATACCACAGGACGTATTAAAAAAATGTATCATCGTAAAATTTATTACATCAACCCAAAAAATGTAAATCTTAAATTTTTTCGAATTAAAAAAAAAAAATTGTCAAACTAAGAATAACTTAACAATGTTTATCACGTGACCTCATCACATCTTGTTATATTTCTAAATCTAAAGAAATGTTGCAAAATGAATATATGCTTATTTCGTAATATATAATGTTTCCTGTCTTGTGTGTGTGTGTGTATATATAGATATATATATATATATATATATATATATATATATATATATAATTAAATAAAAACTTTAAATGGCTATTTTGCAAAGGGAAGTTATATCTAATAAGTTTATTATAACTGTAATTGAGGTTTTAGTGTGTGTGTGTGTGTGTGTGGTATATATATATATAAATTTTTTTTTATTTATTTGAGCAGACTATACCACGAAGTCGGTATAGCAAAGTTCAGAGCAATATGGCGTGTATATAACTGCGCATGCGCACAATTGTTGCAATTTGCGATCGTTATAAAGACTCTTTTTCTATTTCGTTGCAAAGATTTATAATGTGGACACGAATAATGAACTTTAAAACTATCTTCCGAATTTCCTTCATGCATAAAGGTGAGACTATTATTATCTTGCTCCCTCCATTCATGAACGGATTTACACACACACACACACTCAGGCAATCACTAATATATGTATATTTAAAATTAATGTATTAATTATTTCTGCAAGTGAAGTCGCTATCACATCCGATCTTTATTTTGGAAATTCCTAGCGACTTTTTTGATGGGGTCAGATTTCCTTATTCACTGGATTTTTCTGTACGGTACGGATTCATTGAGGAAAAGCATTATCAAAGTAAATTCCTATTTAATAGTTCTCTCTCTCTCCTCGAAACACACACACACACACACGGCAGATAGGTAAACAGATAGCTATGGGGAGAGAGGTGAAGAGAGAAAGTATACATTTAAAGTAATTATTTTTATATAAATTCTTGTAAATCCTTGAAATAACTTATATATATATAATAATAGCGTGTTTGAAGGGCTTGAAATGCTCACTTAAGCTGTAAATAATATTTGTATAATATAAATTTTGAAGCAATTATTTTTCTTGACAAAAATCTTTATTTTTTAAATATATTTTATTCTTTGATAACAGACAGACAGACAGACAGACTAATCATTTTTAACAGACACAGAATATTGTAATAATTTACATATACAGAATTTTTTACTTAAAATTGCATGAATTTTAATTTCCAATTTTAATTTCTTTAATTTTATAACGGACTCTATTTTGAATTTACATTTTAGAGATATTCACTGATCACCAAATTTTCTAAATATAACATTATTTTGTTTTAGAAGATAAGAACTCCGGGAAACTATATACTGTATAGCTAGTTTCTACACCTAACTAATTATATTGTTAGTTATGGATTGTCTATTGTTACTGGAAGTATAGTCGGATATACTGTAAATGCATGCGAGCTGGCTGCTACTTTCCTGAAAATGTGTGTACAGTGTATATATAATATATATACAGTATATATATATATTGTGTGTGTGTGTGTATAAATAAGTAGAACAATGTTTTGTAAAAAAGATTAAAACCCATTATTTCTATCTAATCCGCAAAGGCTGAAAATGTTAATTTACTCCGGCCAAACGCTTCGGAAATTCTCGATTTTCATCTTGAGTATGAAATGTTTACAAGATAAATTTATGGTTAAACTTTTAAGTAACATCGGTTCCAATAACGGGAATATTCTGGGATGTAATGTGTATTCCGACTATGGGATTAACCTATGGTACATAGCGTACCATTTGGCTCATATTTTCACGATAAACTAACTGTATTAACCAAATAAAGGACCTTTTCCAGTTTGTGTACCGTTTTTCATATAATTTATTTTTGAGAATATTTTTGTTAAAACTAACGAAATATCACGACTTAACTAACCTAACCATTATCAAGGGCGTACAGTTGATCTATTATTAATTATAACATTGTTTGTTTCTGGAATAGTATTTACTATTTACTAATAGATCAACTGTACGCTCTTGATAATTGGTTAGGTTAAGTCGTGATATTTTCGTTAGTTTTAACAAAAATATTCTCAAAAATAAATTTTATGAAAAACGGTACACAAACTGGAAAAGGTCCAAATTAAAGAGGGAATTGGTTGGTTTGTTTAGTCAATTTGTGTTGGTTTGTTACACTACATGTAACTAGGTGGAGGAGTTTTGCTCATCAAGCGTTTGTTTTAAACAACAGATGTAAATGGGTTCTAAAACTTTGAAGTCCTTTCTATAAAAACTGCGTTGCATAATATTTTAAATGGACGTAATGCTGCTTGAATACGACCCGGAAAATCAAACGAAAGATACAGCTTGCTCCCGATGGATCATGCGTCATGCCGGAGTGTATACCATCAGTAGGTATTTGCATCATTGGTGACGATCTACTTATACGGAGGTCCGTTAATCTCGTAACTTAACCCTCAGTGGACGACTGCTATACGAAATGTTAAGGTTTAAGCAAACCATGTACAAACAATTACATCCATCCGTAGAATGTTAACCCATACTGTACGCCCTTGGGAAGGTTGTACAGTGTAAATGATGTAAATTAACTTAAATAAAATATTAAATTTTTTATAGAAAATTTGTCCATATAGAGCAATAATAGTTTGTGTTTAGTTTCCTGAATATGTGCATGTCACAATCCTCATTACAGTAAGATTAGAATTCAAGTTAAGATTGTAAATATCCAACCTGAAACTTGACTGTTTTAATCGCTCTCAACAGTCATCAATTATTCTAATTTCACACACAAAGCGGAACATCCCCATTTCGAACACACACACACACACACACACACAAATAAATATATATATATTTTTGTGTGTGCGTGCGCGCGCGTCCCGAGGGCGAGGGTCTGCCCCACGTTAAACGGAGAGGAACGAAAGTCCAAAGGAAGGAACTGGCGTCAAGAATTAGCTTTCCCATCAGCGTCTCGCGGCTCCGGATGCTGTTCCGCTCGCCTGCTCTCTTCCTCTCGTCTTCCTCCGCTGCTTGCATCATTTCTTATCCTCTCCCTCCTTTCCCCTTCCCTCTCTCTCTCTCTCTCTCTCTCTCTCTCTCTCTCTCTCTCTCTCTCTCTCTCTCTCTCTCTCTCATATAGAAGCAATGAATGTTTGTTTACTGAACATTTTGCTCCACTCTTCGGGAAAAGATCTTCCCATGAGAGCAGCATGTATTTCTACGTATGAGGAATTTCTACGTAACGTGTCCCATTAATAAAAGAGGAAATGTTTAGAACTACAGGGTGGGCCGTAAGTTTCCATACATAGGAAAAATAAACATTTTGTTATGGACAACCATTTTTATTTATATAATATGCTCTACATGGTTGCCATTGTTTTGAAAACACATTTCAATACATGTTCCCCACTGTTGATGAACACGCATTAGCACAGTTGACGTTATGCTTGTAATGGCGTTGGTGATACGTTCCTTTAGATGATTTATGTCTCGTATCTTTTCCTGATACACCATGGCCTTCAAGTGCCCCCAAAGATAGAAATCAAGGGGGGTGAGATCTGGGGATCTGGGAGGCCACTCCACAGGACCACGCGCGACCAATCCAAGCATCCGGAAACTGCTGATCCAAATACCGACGCACGTGAAGACCATAATGAGGTGGAGCTCCATCTTGCTGGAAGTAAACTGGGAAGTTACCTTCCTCGTTTAGCAGGGATGGGAAAATCTCTTCTTGCAACATGTTAAGATACCTTTCGGCATTAAGATTTCCACTGACAAAAAAATTGGTCCAATAATTCTGTCACCCCATATCCCGGCCCACACCATCACTTTACCGGCACCTTGCATCTTCGTCGGACTCAGCCAGTTAGGGTTAGCATTACTCCAATAACGTATGTTTTGCCGATTAACCTCTCCATTGACGTAAAAATTTGCTTCATCAGTAAACAAGATCTTACGTCAAACGCATATTCTTAGGGTATCTGAAACATAAAAACAAACGTTTAATTTTTCCTATGTATGGAAACTTACGGCCCACCCTGTATATTGTTTTTGTTCAAAGCATTATTATCGATTCCCTCTTGAATTCTAAAATACCCAAGGGCAGAATCTGTAACAAGGCACATTGCGGATAGCGAAATAGGAGAAAAGAGAGAACCTTTTGCGTTGTTTTTTGCTATATTTTTTAATGTTGCAATATTTAAAATTATTAAACCAGACTCATTTTGCCAAGTTGGAAGTTCAATCATCTCTTATCTTCGCGTGTTTATCAGTTAGTGAAGAAATAATTTGTGATGTTTAAAACGTCATGTTAAAGTAAAAACTTTGTTTTTCGTGATACCCCAAAATTAGGTACACGCGAGTCATTCAAAATCATTCATACTCTCTTAACCTAATTTAAACTCTAACCTAACCTAGCATAATTTAACCATACATAGTTTAACCTACACTATATAACCTAACTCTCATCGTTGATTTTGATGCTTTGGGGGTAGTAACCCGATTATCTTTCCAAGATGAATTACAGTAAAGCTACTGAGGGGCAAGCGTGATGGTGACCAACGAGCATGGTAACATAGTCCTGTCAATAGAAATCTTAGGGGAATGCCACAAAGGTGCCAAATTTATGGCCGAGTGACGCTCTAAAGAAGGTGGTTCTCGAGTAGAAATTATATTAGGTTGTGACAGCTATACGTGGGTGTAGGGGCACTCTTTATTAGTATATGATGATAAAAATCGGACGTTTATACGAACCAGATAATAAAGACTTCAAATCCGAGTCTGGATTTAGGTTTGATCGCTTACATCTGCTGCAAATTATAATCGGTACTAAAATTGAAGGTGGACAAAAGTGGTGAATAAAAAGTTGGCATTTGTATGTCAATTAATATTTCTTTAAAGGGTTTCTAGAAATGATGATGACTTTTATATAATAAATTTTGAAAAAATGCATGGTGTAGATTTGATTATGTAGGCCAGTTTTTCATGCTATCTTTCATTTTTTCCTTGCCCTCTGATGCGTAACTGGGTACATGAGATAAGTGTACGCACGGTGTGAATGAACTCTAAAGTTATTCTTTTCATTATACCTTTCCCTACTATCCTATAAATCATTTCTCCCAACAATTTTCTGGCAGCAGTGGCTAGCGGAAAGTGGCGGGGGATGGGCCTTGTCTGTTCTATTTATTTTGCTACTAGTACTGTTCCTAAGTGAAAATTTTACACATTTATGATGATAGCACGATGAGAGTTTTTTTCAGTATTCCTTATTGTAATTTTTTTTAAACTTTTTTCTTGAGCTAACCCAGAGTGGATCTTAGGGTCTTTGTTAGCCTGGTTTACAGCGTTACAGACGTCGTGGCCATCTCACAACATCGCTTCCCGTCGATCAGGGAAGTTAAGCGACAGTGATTTTGGATAGTGACCAGTGGTTCGGATCCGACGTAAAACTGGAGGTCCCCTCCGACATATGAACTTTGCTGTTACAAAGATTAAACAACCCCAAATCTCTCTCTATCTCTCTCTCTCTCTCTCTCTCTCTCTCTCTCTCAGAATTCACCTGTTGTAATCTCACACTGTGATTTTCTCATTTGAGCATCCGATACACCTGTTCTGTGCGCACTCACCTATATCCGAATTCGGAGAGTGAACACACAGGAAAGAGAAGATACACCACGCACTATATATATATATATATATATATATATATATATGGAGAGAACGTGTATGTGTGTGTGTGTGAGAGAGAGAGATGGGAAATCGAGAATTAGAGCCTTGTTGAAATTAGCCCGAGGCTTATTTGTGTTCACTGAGCGAGTTTCTTCAAGGTAATAATATATATATATATATATATATATTCCAATTCCTTTCCTCTAAAAGACGAATGACGTCATACGTTTGTTTTAATATATGATTCGAAGAGAGCATTAATGTTCTCAAAGTCGCAATTAAAGGAATAATTTCGGTCTCATAAAATGATTTAGAGAATTTTACGACCCATAATAATTATTCAATTCTTATTTAAAATTAAAAAAATTTTAAAATAACACATTTTTAAAAATTCCTACACTTCCAAACTTTAGTTTTACTCAGATATTTAAAACTTTATTCTCTAAAAACACACACGCATCCACACATGTACACATAATCTGTCATTTTGTCATTTATACAAAATGTTTCATATAATTTGAAATAAATATTTTGAAATATTTTGAAAAGTCTTTACTCGGAAACTCGATAAGCAGTTGTTGCTCCTCCTTTAATAATTATGATAGTAATAATAGTGTAGTAATAATTGTAATAGTAATAATAATAATAGTATGTTAGCTCGTCACGCGACTTTATGCACGGACTTTGGAAAATTTATTTATGCATCTGTATTGGTTTTAAAGGAAAATTTTAATATTCAAGTATAAGTTGCCTTCACTACTTATCCACTGCGTTTCAGGAAACATGTTCCCCTCACACACACACACACACACACACACACACACGAGTGTGTGTATATATATTCAAAAGTCCTGCCTCAAGAATAACTATACAATAAATAGTTTTGAGGCAGGACTTTTGTATCGCCCTGTATATTAATTAAGAGCATTAAAAAAGGAACCGTGTGCTTATAAAATGAGTAAAGTACTAGAAACCAGTCAAAAGTTAAGAACACCAAAAGACTACGTTTCGCGTCAAAGAAATCTTGGTCGCGAAGAGGCAGCTTATACAACTTTTCCTACGTTGGAGAGAGTTTATAAAGGTTTTGGAATTTCATTTGGGACAACATAAATATGCGGTTCGCACATGTGCGTTTAACAATGCCCTTTCTCGACACCTTTCTGTAAATGGTCACCGGATTAACTAATGATCTTAGTACTTTGAATAAAACTACCATCCAATATGTTAAAAGTTGTATTGGATTTATTTTAGTTTCCCGTGTGTTTTTTTTTAGTTTTCTTTGTTGCTGTTATTGTGCATCTGGCTACTGCTTTAGTATATTTCAATTTTTTTCGTTTGTCGTACATCTGGCTACTGATATTCCTTTTTTTTTTTTGTTTTATTTAAAACACTTTGAGTTGAAAATTCTGAGGATTTTTGACGCGAATCGTACTTGAGAGAGAGAGACTGCAATTATAAGTGTGTATCTCTACATAAAGAATTTCTAGTCTAACCTAACCTAAATCCAATTGAACCCTACACTAGCCGAAGCAACACTATTCTAGTTCGGCTTATTATGGAAGAATATTTTATGAACGTCAACTTTCATTCGCTTCATAATTATTATTATTATTACTTACAGCCTCCGCCAAAAAAAAAATTGAGGCTATAAAATATTAAAAAGAAACTGATTTTTAATATTTCGTATATATGTTCCATTCAGTTCTATTACTTTTAACTCTCCGAGGCATACTGTTTATAAACTGCTCGCAAATGTCACTGCCAATCCTGTCCTATTTTTTATTTAGCTTTTCATGTAGGTCGTATTTCCATGAACGCTTCGAGGGTTTCAGGACCTTTCTGAGCGTGTTTGTATTGTTTTGAATGTTTATTCGGCCTTCACACACAGTTTTCCAATGGCTCATGAGGACATGTATTCCCAGAACAGGATGCTGCTGCTGCTGTTGTCTCTTCCAAATTTGACTGTCAGGATAATATACAGGGTGGGAGAAAAGTCTGGGCCCCCCCCCCCCCCCCCCTCCTTCAAAATATTTACGTATCTAATTTTTACATATCTCGCAATTAAATCTAATTTTTCACATTTTAGTAATTTTTTAAATTAAAAACTAAATTAAATGTTAAAAATGTCAATATGTAATAAAAACAATTTTTGTGTACACTATCGTATTTTGAGGGGGTGCCCAGACTTTTTTTGTCCACCCTGTACAATTATCATTGTATGTACATTGTATCATTGTAGAATTTAAGGTTTTATAAACTCTCAAAATTAAATTAAATTATTGGATATAGAATAGAGGTAAACTATAATTTAGTGAAAATATTTATCAGTAAAAGGGCTGGTCGTATTAGACTTAGCTTTAATTATTTCAAATAGTTGGATTAACTATTTGGTATCTTATGCAACTAGTTAACCATAAACTAAGAGAACCACAATAAACGGAAGGACTTAAGCAGTGGTTGGAAATTGCAAGTAATCCCAATCCAACAGTGTTCTTACCTGGCAGACGGAAAAGTAGAACCATCCTTGCCGTCCTCGCCTCACTACTCGTATTTAGTTGTTTTAACCAAAGATTTTTCTCCATGCTTCTGACTGTATATTTCCAGAAACAACAGTTCCCGTTCCCCTTTGGGGGTCAGAATGGAGGTCTAAAGCCATTTTTCTACCATCCCTGAGAAGGCTGAATTTTAATAGTCTGTCTGTTAGCAGTGGCGGCTCGTGGTCTGAGAGGTGGGGAGGCCCAGCAATAATTATTGCTATGTTTTATTACATAGTGCGAGGATAGTTGGGTCAATCCCAGAATAGGCACCTGATGTACCTCAATCCCAGATGAAGCACCTGCGTTCAACCTCAATCCCAGATGAAGCACCTGCGTTCAACCTCAATCCCAGAATAGGCACCTTGCAAGGAATTAAATAAAAAAACCTGATGATTACAAAATTTATTGTTTATACAAAGTTTATTACAAATGTAATAAAGGCAAAGTTATAAAAGGTTTAAAGTGGTTTAATGAATAAAGAAAAATTGTAATATTATAAATTCCTGCAATATGAACCCGAATAGCAAAACTAACCAAAAAAGCAGAAGATATAGCAAAAGGTTAGGTTAGGTTAGGTTAGAGTTGATTTTTTCAAATATTGATAAAAACAATGAAATTATATCTCTAAAAACTGTTTATATTTTTTTTCTCCTCAATCCCAGATTAAGCACCTGTGTTTTCCCTCAATCCCAGATTAAGCACCTAAAAATGATTTCAGGTGCCTATTCTGGGATTGATCCGATAGTTATATATGGCATATGCCCATAAATAAATTACTTAAATTAAGATGGCTTAATCTGTACAAAATTATTCATAATATAGATACTACCGCTAAGTTACTAGCCGTTATTATAAATTAACTAAACAACATGGAGTAAAGTTATTAAAATATCAGAAAATAAAATGAAATATCATCAATTGGTTTTACTTACGTCTTCTTCTTGAAAAGATCAATTCTCCTTTCTTTTCCAGCAGCAAACCTATTTATGATATTTTCATACCAGCAAGGTTGATTCCATAGCTTTTGCATTG
The DNA here is from genome assembly GCA_023014485.1 of Bathynomus jamesi. Taxonomy (NCBI): domain Eukaryota; kingdom Metazoa; phylum Arthropoda; class Malacostraca; order Isopoda; family Cirolanidae; genus Bathynomus; species Bathynomus jamesi. Next base: position 41,849 of record JAJOZX010014023.1, on the reverse strand, counting down.
TACTCATTTTTCGATCTCTTCGCGTGTTCATTTAGCTGTTTAGAAATACTGAACGCCTGTTTAGATAACTGTTTAACACAAATATCATTTTGAATGTGCTCTTTCGAAGTGGAATGTGTCTCCAAGCTCCTTGCCAAGTTCTTCCAATCACGAAACCCTTCGTCACTCCATACATTTTTTTTCTTTTTTTCACACCAACTAAAAGACAAGACCAGCAAAACAAACCGGTTTTTTTTTTTTTTTTTTTTTTTTCCACACAGCCACTTATATCTGTCATACCAATTATATTTAAAACTTCTGTTCTTGCTCTTATTTATTTGAACACAAGATATGTTTGGAGTTGATCTACCTTTATTTAAAATGTATCTTTTATTTTCTTCGCTTCTTCTAACAAAAAAAAAATGTCCAATAGTGAAACGATTATGTCAGTAACTTCTTCCATTTTGAAGGGTTAAGTTCACACAAAGAATATAAACTCTGATATATTGCCTTCAAAAACTTACAAATAACAAGTTAACACTGACATACCTACGTTGGGTACACTAAATCACATGTAAATAACACTAAATTCACTTATAAAGAGTTGAATGACAACGTAACAGGTTCGTGTAAACAAAATATAATAACTAAATAAAAATTCAATTTCACGTGGTATTTAGCAATAATTTTCACGCCGAAGATCTGGTTGCTAGGCAACAGCCATTTAACTCCGCCCACTGGCTAGCCATGATAAAGCTCGCGGAGGATTTGTGATTTTGGGCCTCCATTTCACGAATTCATGCCTTTTGACAGGGCAGAATATAAGCGTGGCATCAGTACGTTGCCATGACAACCAAGAAGCTGAAAGGAGGCTTTCCTGAGTGCTACTTCCTTTCGATTTCTCGTGCTGAATTTGACCATTATAGCTAAAGGTTAGTTATATTCAAGGGGGGAGGGTGATTCTATTGAAAATTAAACTTTTAACAACTATATTCGAAGGGGGAGGGTGATTCCATTGCTAATTACAATTTTTAACTTAAATTATATTAAAAAATTTTAATTTTGCAATTTAGGAAAAAAATATTTATAGCCTGTTGAAACCGAGGAGGCACAGCCTCCCATGCCTCCCCTGTAAAGCCGCCACTGGTCTGTAGGATATATGACTCGTTACCAGACTGTTTACAATAAGTTTTTGTCGCTATACTGAAGTTGTGTTTCAGTTTCTGCTGCAAATAAATTAAGGTGTCCTTCGCTTTTCTACACATTGCATTTATGTGCTCTTCAAAACGTGTGTATATCAAAGATGATATCTAGATTTTTTACTGATTTGGAAATTGGCATGTTACAAATATCTATCAAATTTTATTTAAATTTCTTCATTTATCTCGTTCATCTGTCGTTCTGATCATATGACACTACATTTAACCTTATCCGTGACTCATACTTAACCTTAAATCTATAGCCAGATTTAACCTAATATCTGACCTCACTCAACCTTATCCATGGCCAAGCTTAATCTTATCTATGGACTTCGTGCACCTAACCAAACCCATACAGTTAACTTTTGTGTAAACAGGTTCTTAAAAGATATGCGAATCATTTCTTGAGGATTCCATCAAACTAATGAAGAACAATTTAGTGAAAGGACACCAAACACACACACACTGAATATACAAACAAGATTGATAAGCAAAACGGACATATACTGACAAGAAAGGAGACGGCTGGACAAACGGGACATACTGTACATATGAATAGACATCAATTCCTCTTCATATTCTCTCAATACTGGTATGGTGAAAGTAAACTGAAAAGAGGGGGAATTGGGATGAGATTTAGTCTGATTTTCTAACACTTGATCAACATCCCCAATTTCGGTTATATACAAATATACATACATTATATACACCGTCTGCTGAAAACAAAAGGTTCACTCTAAAAATAGCCATGAAATCAACATTTATTAACCACTCATAATGAAACTCATACAGAGCAAAACTATGCAAACAGTAGATTATTATACTCAAAATTGATGATTTAATGAGGATTGTTTTTATGTTCAACAAATTTTGTTGGTGAACATCGCTCCAGTTTTGAATTCTGGGAGTCTACAAAGGCGGTAAAACTTTGGTAATAAAATTTTTATTCTTATTTTAGTTATAAAATACATCACAAAACTTATAAAATATAGGAAATGTCTCCATTAAAAAACCATGAAAATAAAAAAAGGATTTTGAATTTCGAAACAGAACTTAAATCCTAAGTTTACAAAAGAAATCAAATTAACATTTTACACTCTTGGAATTCCTATTAAAAATATTGTTCAATGTGTTTCCCTTCTGTTTCAACAATTTTCTTCAATGTTGGACGAAATTCATCAATGGTTCGATCGATCTGCTCCTGTGGTATCTCTTCCCACTTCTCCACAAGAAGCTGACGCAAGTGATCAACATTTCTCATCCTACTCCTGTAAACGCTCTGTGCCAAATTTTCCCAGATTCCATAGTCGACAGGGTTCAAGTCAGGACTGTTAGGTGGCCAATTTTGGGGTTCAAGTAATTCTGGAACATTATTCCACAATTGCTATTGCTGTATGGGACGTTGCTCCGTCTTGCTGAAAAAGATAATAACCACCATTGGCCAGATTTTGCATTTCGGGAAGCATGTTTCGCAGCAGAGTATTTCGATAGTACTCGGCATTGACTTTTACACCAGGCTCAATAAAATGAATGGATGTTTTTCCTAACTTTGATATGCCAACTGACACCATGTCACTAGCTGAGAAATGACTTCTGGTTGCAAAAAGTCTGCTATCAGGTATTTCATTCTTACATTGGACGTGCGAGTAAACTCTGTTATTTTGACTGTTCCGAGGTGGCTTCACAGTGAATCTCTCTTCATCAGTGATAAAAGCCTTTGAAAATTTATCACGTGTTACTCGCCGTAAGATTTGTTTTGATCTTTGAACTCGTTTCTGCTCATCAGTTTGAATAATCTTTTGCCCGTGCACTCTTTTGAAAGGTTTTAGTTGAAGATCTTGTTTAATTATTCGTCTCGCACTAATTGTAACCCTTTTGATATACGAGCTGGTGTCATATGGGTTCCTGGCTGGTTTTCCTGACTTAATATACATTCTTCGACGTCGTCAATATTGTCTTGTATGAGAACAGTTTTTGGTCGCCCACTTCCCTCTTTTGATATCCCCAGTCTCGCCAATTTTCTTTAGTAGCTTTCCCAAACTACCAAGAGTCCATCTTTTGTTGGGGAATTCGGAGAGTAGTTTCATTCGTCCATATCCCTTTTCTAATCTGTAATGGTTAATTATAATCTTATCTTCCTCTGAAAATGGCATATTCACTATATTTTATAACCCTGCAAAAAAAAAATCGTATATTAGAATTTACAAAAGTGAAAATGGAAATAAAGGATTCTTGATTAGTTTGTCGAGCATCAGTTGTAGTATTAGGGAAATATTTAATAAATCGTTATTTTTGATAGCTTCGAACTGAAATTTTGTTTACAGGTAGATGTTTTATGTATTTTTTACGTGTACAAGTTTCATACTGATTGTTTGAAAAATGTTGATTCCATGGATGTTTTTAAAGTGAACCCCCCCCCTTTTTTTTTTTTTTTTTTTTTTTTTTAGACTGTGTGTGTGTGTGTGTGTATAAATAAAATATTTGCATTGAAAAGCATAGTTCCTGTTTTTCTGACTTTTGGCCCACCCTGTATATATAATGATGCAAACCCACAGGGAAAAAGAAAATGATTCCAAGGCCTTTCGTGTATTCATAAGTAAACCTTGTCAGGGAATCTGACGTCATTCCCTGACGAGGTGTACTTCTGAATACACGAAAGACCTTGGAATAATTTTTTTCCCCTATGGATTTCCATCATTCATTCATTCATTTCATGTTTAATTGCGAAATTCGTCATGTATATACTGTGTGTGTGTGTGTATACACACACACACACACAAGATGTCCCACTCCCCTTTACTGATTCGGTAGAGAGGGAATGCAAAACCACATAGAGATATTTTATTGGTTGGTTCGACGAGATTTTGATCTCGGAATTGTTGGTTTAAATGCCAGCTGATTGGTTGGCATTTAAGGAGACCTTTTCACTCTCTATCTCTCTACAGACTGAACATACCGATTGGTTTATCTCGTGGAGCGGACACCCTATTGGATGCTTAACGTCTCTAGTCGAGCATCCCATTGGCTCATCTCCCGAAAGAGGGGAGTAAGTGAGGACAAAAGACCTTCATCTCTCCTTCATCTTACTCTTATTTCTCGTTCAAGGGTAAGCTCCCAAGAAGCGGTCTTCTATTGGCTGATGAGACCTTCATCTCGCATGAGGGGAGCATCCCATTGGTTCCCTCATCTTCCCTCTATTGATTCTCTTCAGTTGCCATGGTTACAATCATTCTCATGACAGTATTGAACCAAGATTTTTTTATTTTCCCATTTTTTTTTGCTGGTAAATAAATAAGAGGCCAGGCTTTGAAAACACACACCACACACACACACACACACACACACACACACACACACACACACACACACACACACACACACAATTTTATATATATAGGGTGAACCAAATGTAGGTGGACAGTAAATGATAACGTTTATTTTGAGAATACATATTTAATTTTTTTGTATACTATAATACAAAATAAAATTTAAATAAATTTAGTTATAATATTTAATATAATATAACACAAACACCATAGTTTAATATAATATAACACAAACCGTATTCAACCTACTGTCCACCTACTTTTGGTTCACCGTGTATATATATATAATTATATATATATATATATATAATATATATATATATATATATATATATATATATATATATATATATATATGGGAATGAACTCAGATTGGTTCCTGAGGTTTTTTATGATACACACGGACCGTGCATGGAACAAGGAACTCTTCTAGGAAAATTAAATCCACTATAGTCCGAATAAGTAATGGTAAATGACAAATACTATAATTTTTTTTTTTCATGATGCTAGCCCGACGTGGGCAACGGGTCACTCGCAAAGAGGTCCCAAAAATATAGCTTCCCTCACCAGCTATCTGTAAAGCAGATAGGATCCAGCTTTGGGACAGGATCTAGGGTTTAAAGCAGCCTAACCCAGCTACATTTAGAACCTCAATATAAGCAAAAGACTCGCTGCCTTCACGTCAGTTTGAATACATCAAAGAGAAAGGGGTAACTATTATATTTTTAGCCAAAAACCAAAACTTAAACTTCAACTGGCAGAATTGAGCGTCCACTTTTCAAGGCACATAACATGTCCGTTTCATGATGGGAATGAACTCAGAACTCGGCTAGGCTGCTTTAAACCCTAGATCCTGTCCCAAAGCTTGATCCTATCTGCTTTGCAGATAGCTGGTGAGGGAAGCTATATTTTTGGGACCTCTTTGCGAGTGACCCGTTGCCCACGTCGGGCTAGCATCATGAAAAAGAAAAAACTATAGTATTTTCATTTACCATTACTTATTCGGACTATAGTGGATTCAATTTTCCTAGAAGAGTTCCTTGTTCCATGCACGGTCTGTGTGTATCATATATATATATATATAGATATATAATATAGATATATATTTTTTTTATTTTTTTTATTTGTGTGTGTGTGTGTGTGAACCTATTGGTGCCGCGCAATTAACCGTCATCTCTCTCTCTCTCTCTCTCTCTCTCTCTCTCTCTCTCTCTCTCTATATATATATATATATATATATATATATATATATATATAAAATATTATATATATAAGTTAGACGGATATATCTGCAATGTTTTCGTTTTCTAACCTATACAGTATACAGAGTGAACCAAAGGTTCGGCCCCATAGGAAATGTTTAAAGGGAATCATGAAGCCGTTTAATTAACTCTTAATAAGAAATTATGGGTCAGAAATGAATTGCGTGTTGTGTCTGTGAGACCGGTGAATTCCTATCCAAGGTTAAGTATGTTAGTTCTTTCATAAATTACTGTATAGGGACAGTGCGTAACATTCTTGTAAAAACGTTAGCACACTCCTCTCGAGTGTTTATCTTTTTGTAGAGACATATGAAGTTCGCGATTTACAAATTACGGTCAAGACACCATTGGGGAACTAAATGTGGATATTGACGTGTGCCAACATTTCCACAAAAATGTTAAGCAGTATCCATAGTAATTTATGAGAGAGAATTGACGTACGTAAATGGCTCAACAGGCTGGAATTTGAACATTTTTTTTTAGTTCAGTAACTAAGGATATAGTGAAATAAAATTTTCTGAACATTTTAATTTCTTTAAACTGAAATTAATTACATTAATCCTGAATTTCTCTCTGATAAGAAGGAAAAATTTTGTGCTAATTTATAACTCTTGTTGAATAATATCTCTTTTTCTTTTTTTCTTTCTTTTTCGTTCTTTCTTTCTCGCTCTCTCTCTCTCTCTCTCTCTCTCTCTCTCTTTCTTTCTCGCTCTTTTTTTTCTTATTTCCAAACCCGCCCACCGTGGGGTTGGGGGTGGATGAGGAGGAAGGAGAGCCTTCTTGTTTTTCTGTGCTAACTCTTCTCTCTGTGGGTTGTCTGCGTTTGCACGAAATCTACGGATGCCACCTATAGAGTCGGCTGTAAAGTTGTTGTGGCTCCTTCATTTCCTTGTAACACTAAACCGCAATTTTATGCGCCAGGCTCATTAATTCTCAATCTCATAACCGCAAGTGACCTTACTTTAACTATTAATTAAGATTTCGGAATAACAGTAGTGATTTCTTCCCTCTATTTGACCTCAAGACTTCATGGGTGCGGTCTCCACTCGATCGCATCTCAACCAGGATCTCAGTACTTGGCTAGTTCCAACATTATAAAACTGCGCATGCGTGTACAATAGCTGCAAAAGATACCACACGCACTCATTTTCATCTCATTCCGATATAGAGAGGGGTTGACAAAAGTAAATAGACACCACGATGATTGTCTTTAAGAACAACTGGCAAAGTTAATCAATGGAATGCCAGAACGTATGTTAGCTTTACATAATGCAAAGGAGAAAGCGGTCTATTTACTTTTGTCAACCCTCTGTATATATATATATGGCCTCTCTGACTGACAAGTGAAATGAAGTGAATCAACTTTGAGATAATGAGAGTAAGCTACAAAGAAAGGAGGTGGTAGCCACAACAGCTTTCCAGTCGATTCGAGGTGGCACCATATCTTTTATACAACCATAGACAAGCTCGTAGAAAAACAAGCACAGACACGCAAGGAGATTCTGCCCTCCTCTTCCTCCTCATTACCCCACCCCCTCGCACGCCAAATGAGCATGCACATTTGGAAATAGGAAATAAGAAAATACGCAGCAATTCTCAAAGGAAAAAAAAAAATGTCGATAATTTTTATAAAACAATTGGAAACTGGAAATCTACGAGTAAACATTATTCATACACGTTCAATTCAGTGAACAGATCAAAGTATTTTAGATGCTTTTATAACCGTAAACAATTTCAATTTCGTTCACTCGCTTTGTTGGACCGCAGTTGAAGATTGATGAGGTAATTGGTTGGAGTCGTTATATACTCGTAATTGAGAATCTTATACGTAAAGAAATGTTCGCAAATGTCTGTATTGTACCGTTTTGGTTCGAGTTTCCAGCCGTTGTTACGAGTTGGGTTCGCGTCTAGTGTAAAATGTTTAGAGTAATCATCGTTGTCGATCCTATTCAGAAATTTAAAGACCTGGATAAGTTCACCTCTGAGCCGATGCTTCTCTAAAGAAGCGAGTCTACGCTCGTATGGCTCGTGACGGACAGACCAGAACTGCACAGCGTACAACCAATGTATCGTAGAGAGAGAGTTACCAGGAGTTAAAGGAAAAGAAGTACCTCAAAAGGCCTTGCGGCCCATACCGAGGAGGTACCAATGGCAACGGGTGCCAGGGAAAATTTTGTAAAAGTTTATTTTTCTTTCAACTATCCTAGCAGTGGTAGAAAACTGGATAGAAAAGTAGAAGGCTCTCTCCCCACCCTCCGCTCACTCCCTGCCAGAGGCAGGTACGGAAAAAGGTTGAAGAAAATACCTTGACCCTGGAAAAGTAGCCAAGGAAATTTTACAGGAAAGTGGAGAATATATAAATAGCTCTATATTTAGTTTGCTCACAGAGACACCGTGCAAGCGATCTCCTGCAGAGTTTTCTTATGTTTTAGTCTTAAACTATGAGAGCATTCAGTACTTTGTCTAGCCTATTTTTAAACACATTTACACTTTGACTGGAAACAACCTCTGAGGGAAGTTGGTTCCAGATATTAACTATTTTATAGGAAAAGAAATTTCCGCAGACTGAGGTCCTAAATGTCTTTACACACTCAAATAGTGTGCAAGATTTCGTCTACCCTTTTCTTGAACTGATCCACAGAGGAACTGTTCACAACTTCCGAAGGTAACCTGTTCCATGTGTCACAGATCTTATACGTAAAGTAATTCCCACACACACTAGTCCTAAACCGTTTCAAATCCAACTTCCAACCATTGTTGCGAGTTGGGTTATCATTTAAACTAAACATACTTCTAAAATCGACATCGTTGAACCCTCGTAAGAGCTTGAAAACCTCGATCAGTTGACCGCGCAGCCTCCGAGTTTCAAGCGAAAACAAGTTCAGGGCGCGTAACCGTCGATTGTAGCCCATATGCCTAACGGAAGGGATTAACTTTGTGGCCCTCGCCTGCACTCGCTCCAGCCTCTCAATATCTTTCCTGAGGGTGGGCGACCAGAACTGCACAGCATACTCCAGGTGCGGCCGAACAAGGGAATTGTACAGTGAGAGCACAATCTCCTTGTTCCGAAACTGAAATTGCCTCCTGATATAACCCAATAGTTTCTGGGCTTTCTTTTCCACCTCTACACACTGTTTCGTAAACTTAAGATCGCTGCTAATTAGCACACCGAAGTCCTTTTCTAAATCAGTCACCTCGATATTACTACCCAACATCGAGTAGTCCGACTTGGGATTGGCGTAGCCAATGTGCATCACTTTGCATTTACCCAAGTTAAACGGCATTTGCCATTTTTCGGACCACTCTCCTATCCATACCTAGGTCCGCACGCAGTTCCTCGATCGCTCGGGCGTCCCAACATTGGCCCCAAGCTTGGTGTCATCAGCGAATTTGGCGATCCGACTGACGATGCCACCGTCGATATCATTTATGTAAATGATAAACAACAGCGGCCCCAAAACGGAACCTGAGGAACCCCACTAGTGACCGAGGCCCAACCCGAACTAGCCCCTTTAATTACCACCCTCTGCCGCCTATTCCTCAGCCAGTTTTCAATCCACCTACCTATTTCCCCACCGATACCCAGCGCGCGCACTTTCGCCATTAGCCGGCGGTGAGGTACCTTATCAAAGGCTTTCTGAAAGTCGAGATAAAGTATATCAATCGCCCTACTCTTATCGTACTCACTCAACATGACGTGGAAAAACTCGAGCAAGTTGGTGAGACACGACCTATACCGTCTAAACCCATGTTGGGAGTCCCCAAGCAGCTTGTAGGAATCCAAATGGTCAACGATCCTATCAGCTATTATCCCTTCTAATAATTTACCTACAACTGAAGCAGTGATGTAGGTCTCGAGATCGGTCTCGGTCTCGAGACCGATCTCGAGACCCAATTTGCAGATCTCGATCTCGATCTTGGTCTCCGCTATTTAGATCTCGGTCTCGATCTCGGTCTCGATAGACGCGGTCTCGGTTTTTCTCCCCGAGACCTTTCGAGACCTCTCGAGACCGTAATGAAAAATACATGTTATTGGCATACTCATGATGGTGGCTTGGTTGAACAGACACAATTCAGAATGTTTATGAAAGTTTGTAAAAGTAAGGGCTCTAGGTATTCACTAATCAGTCACCCAGTTTTGAGTTGCCACGTTTGTCTTGCTGGGGTGTGTGGGTCTGGATTTTTTTAGGTTAGCGCTACAAAAAAAATTGCCCTCCCCCGTCCCCGTCAGATTAATTTTATTGAAAATGGAAACACTAAATAGAGAATTCTATATATATATATATATATATATATATATATATACATACAGGGTGGGCCGTAAGTTTCCATACATAGGAAAAATTAAACGTTGTTTTTATGTTTCAGATACCCTAAGAATATGCGTTGACGAAAGAGCAACGAATTGAAATCATACTGATGGCTGGGTCGGAAGCAGTCGCATGGTTGCAATGAACTTTAACAGACAACATGGAACGAACATCACACACGACACTGTGGCAAAACTTATTAACAAGTTTCAGAAAACTGGAAATGTTGCAGATCAACCGCGAAGTGGTCCAAGACGTACAGCCACCGATGAAGACACAACAGCTACGATACTTACAGCGCTTACACGGAGTCCAGAAAAAGTACACGACGGTTGTCTGCAGAAAGTGGTGTCAGCAGATCGAGTATCAGGGCATTTTGAAAGCAAACAAATGGCATCCATACAAATTGCATATGGCACAGCATTTGAGTGAAGACGACCCGGATAGACGGATGGAATTCTGTGAATGGGCATTAACCAAAGTGAACGAGGATGCAAACTTTTCAACTAAGATCTTGTTTACTGATGAAGCAAATTTTTACGTCAATGGAGAGGTTAATCGGCAAAACATACGTTATTGGAGTAATGCTAACCCTAACTGGCTGAGTCCGACGAAGATGCAAGGTGCCGGTAAAGTGATGGTGTGGGCCGGGATATGGGGTGACAGAATTATTGGACCAATTTTTGTCAGTGGAAATCTTAATGCCGAAAGGTATCTTAACATGTTGCAAAAGAGATTTTCCCATCCCTGCTAAACGAGGAAGGTAACTTCCCAGTTACTTCCAGCAAGATGGAGCTCCACCTCATTATGGTCTTCACGTGCGTCGGTATTTGGATCAGCAGCAGTTTCCGGATGCTTGGATTGGTCGGCGTGGTCCTGTGGAGTGGCCTCCCAGATCCCCAGATCTCACCCCCCTTGATTCTATCTTTGGGGCACTTGAAGGCCATGGTGTATCAGGAAAGATACGAGACATAAATCATCTAAAGGAACGTATCACCAACGCCATTACAAGCATAACGTCAACTGTGCTAATGCGTGTTCATCAACAGTGGGGAACACGTATTGAAATGTGTTTTCAAAACAATGGCAACCATGTAGAGCATATTATATAAATAAAAATGGTTGTCCATAAAAAAATGTTTATTTTTCCTATGTATGGAAACTTACGGCCCACCCTGTATATATATATATATATATATATATATATATATATATATATATATATATATAAAGAAATAAATAAATAAAAAGTATGTATATATATATATATATATATATATATATATATATATTCATTTGTTAATTTATAGGCTACACTTTTTGCATTCAACACATTACATCTGAGAAAGTAGTTATTAGTTTATTAATATACTTAACATAGTCTAATTTCCATAGTAGTGTAAAACAAATTGAAAGGGCATGAGCTTGGTCTCGATCTCGGTCTCGAATTTTAAGGGTCTCGATCTCGGAAGGTAGATCTCGATCTCAAACCTTTGATCTCGGTCTCGATCTTGGTCTCACAGGATCAGGTCTCGGTCTCGGACTTGGTGGTCTCGACTACATCACTGAACTGAAGTGAGACTAATGGGAGAGAGAGAGAGTTACAAGGAAAAGAAGTACCTCAAAAGGCCTTGCGGCCCATACCGAGGAGGTACCAATGACAACGGGTGCCAGGGAAAATTTTGTAAAAGTTTATTTTTCTTTCAACTATCCTAGCAGTAGTAGAAAACTGGATAGAAAAGTAGAAGGCTCTCACCCCACCCTCCGCTCCCTCCCTGCCAGAGGCAGGTACGGAAAAAGGTTGAAGAAAATACCTTGACCCTGGAAAAGTAGCCAAGGAAATTTTACAGGAAAGTGGAGAATATATAAATAGCTCTATATTTAGCTTGCTCACAGACACACCGTGCAAGCGATCTCCTGCAGAGTTTTCTTATGTTTTAGTCTTAAACTATGAGAGTATTCAGTACTTTGTCTAGCCTATTTTTAAACACATTTACACTTTGACTGGAAACAACCTCTGAGGGAAGTTGGTTCCAGATATTAACTATTTTATAGGAAAATAAATTTCCGCAGACTGAGGTCCTAAATGTCTTTACACACTCAAATAGTGTGCAAGATTTCGTCTAACCTTTTCTTGAACTGATCCACAGAGGAACTGTTCACAACTTCCGAAGGTAACCTGTTCCATGTGTCACAGATCTTATACGTAACGTAATTCCCACACACACTAGTCCTAAACCGTTTCAAATCCAACTTCCAACCATTGTTGCGAGTTGGGTTATCATTTAAACTAAACATACTTCTAAAATCGACATCGTTGAACCCTCGTAAGAGCTTGAAAACCTCGATCAGTTGACCGCGCAGCCTCCGAGTTTCAAGCGAAAACAAGTTCAGGGCGCGTAACCGTCGATTGTAGCCCATATGCCTAACGGAAGGGATCAACTTTGTGGCCCTCGCCTGCACTCGCTCCAGCCTCTCAATATCTTTCCTGAGGGTGGGCGACCAGAACTGCACAGCATACTCCAGGTACGGCAGAGAGAGAGAGAGAGAGAGAGTAAGAGAGAGTGTAAGAGAGAGTAAAAGAGAGAGTAAGAGAGAGAGTAAGAGAGAGAGTAAGAGAGAGAGTAAAAGAGAGAGTAAAAGAGAGAGTAAAAGAGAGAGTAAGAGAGAGAGTAAGAGAGAGAGTAAGAGAGAGTATAACGTTTTTGCTACGGTACGAGAATTGCCTTTTTATAAAGCCCAGTATTTTATTACATTTTTTCCTTTCAACTTCAACTCCTTGTTTAGAAAACGCGGAATCACTTTGTACAAATAGACCCCGAGTTCTTTTCCATATTGACTGTTTGTTGTAAGTTCCCGTCTATGTAGCCAATAGTTAGCGCGTCATTTCCTGGTCCATGTGTGCATCACTGCATTTGTCTACGTTAAGGCATTTGCCAAATCGTCCACCACTCGGCAAGCCGATCTATGTTTTGAATTTTAGGATACCTTTCGCACTGCCCACACGGGAAAAGAACTTGGTGTCGTCAGCGAATTTTGAAACAGTGCTAATATACAGAGTTACGAACTGAAAAAGACCCTAAAATCCACTCTAGGCTAGCCCAGGAAGGGAGACAGAAAAAAAATTACATTAAAGAATACTGAAAACCTTTATACACTGCTTATACATGTAAACGTGTCACGCTTTCGCATATATAAACCGTATTAGTAGGTGTAAAGTATAATATAGAGAAGGCTCCCCCTCCTCCGCCAGCCACTGCTGACAGAAAAAAGTTGTGCAAGAAGATTTATAGGAAAGTAGGAAAATGTATAATGAAAAGAATAGCTTCGGAGTTCATTCACACCATGAATCTCGTGTACCCAATTACCCATTAGTGGGCAATGGAAAATAAAGGATAGCATGAAACACTGGACTAAATCTAATAAACGCCATGAATTTTTGCGAAGGTTTTGTTCATTTATTTATTTATATACGTCATAATTTCATCGTCGAGTTATTTCTTCGATGAATGCCAAAGGCCATCGTACCGAGAGACTGACTTTTTAAAGTTACTTATACTGTTATCCTTCACACTGAAATTACTTAGGAAAGGTAGCACTCATCAAGAGCCACCTCCAGCTGGCTAGAACCTCCCCAATTTAAGAAATATCTTGACAGTATAAAACATGTGCGATTTTTTTTTTGTTTTTACACATTTTTAAAACTGCGCCAAATATATCCATGAAAGTGAATGTCTGTTCGAGAGTTCCCATCAAGTTTCTCGTCTCTACAAATGATGTATCATCTGAGAACTCCCATTGTTTTTAAACCAGACCAGGTCAATGCCTCCTACTACATCTGTTGGCAAAATGAAACATTAAACTACTTAGAACTATGAAATTATGCTCTAGTTAGTTAGATTAAATATACCGCGATTTTCTTAAACCCTACTAACAATCCTACGCTGTACACCCAAATAGCATCCCTGAAACTGGAAACGTCTATTCAGAGATTTTGACTCCTAAGAGAGAAAGAACGGGGGAGGGGAGAAGGGGAAAAGGACCTCAACTTTGAAGGAAATTAGTCTTGCAGTTAGAGCACCATAATTAGTTAATAGATTGCCAAAAGACTTAATAGTACTGGGGTGGTGATAGCACATTGGAAAGAAAACTATAGCCATTTGGCTCAGGACAATACCAGATGAGTCGAATGTACAACTCAACTAAGCCAACTCTGTATAGAAACAAGGCCACGAACCTGACCTTTGGGCAATGAGGAATCGTTGCGCGAAACCACTGCCGGTTTGCCAAGTATAATTTAAACCTATAAAAACAATTTCCCGAAGCTCGCTTCTTACGCAGTGTGACTCGTTCACTCCTCCCCGAAACATGGAAGGTAAAGAATAAATACGCTTTTGAAGTAATCCATAAGAAAATGCTTACAAACACTCTCAAACAGTTATATCAAAGTCGTATTTATCCATATTTAAGAGTTAACTACCATAAGACTAAGTCGCTTATAAAATGAACTATCACAATATGTTCCTCGGCCATTCAGTCAATCCAATCATTCCCTATCGAATACAACTATACCCAGCAATTTTGTACACCAACTAAATTAGAAGATGGGCATTGCAGGAAATACCCTCTCTTCATCCAGAGAACCAGATGTGTGAAAAGCAATATTATCTAAAATATCAGACACCCTTCACCATTATAAGACACTTATTATTATCAGTATATATAATTTTCACTGATCAATACCTCGTGTTAAACAATTATGTGAAATAGAGTTTCCACAAACATCGTACCTCGTTTTAACATGTCGAACTTTAATCAACAGTAGTTTACCAATATACTTTTTCTCTCTCTCCGTCTTCTGTAGTTGTGACTTCTTTTTTAAATAATTCATTTTATATAAGTGAATATAAAATATATAAAATTAATATGAATACTTTTAAAATATATACTTATTACTTGTGTGTGACTTCTCACTGCAATAAGTTAAGTACTTGAATGCTATAATTTTGCGTGAAAAAATATCCATGTAATTAATGTTTTCCAGTTAGTTATCTTTATATCCTATATTACGGGATATAAGAATAATATGTATTTATATCAGTGATGTAGTCGAGACCACAATGGCCGAGACTGAGACTAGAAAGAAGTAGTCTCGAGTCCTACATCACTGATTTACATCATTCCAAATCTGCCAGGGTTGGCAAAACCGTTAGGCTGTTAAATTGAAGGTCATAGGGTTTAGTTTCAAATCCTACTTCAAATTTCGGCGATAAAGTTGTTTCTCGGGGTGTTTCCTTACTGAGATAATCCATGGTTCAGATCCATACGTAAAATTGTAGGTCCTCTCCGTCATAGGACCTTGTAGAGATGTTGCGAAGGAGGTTAAACCGTTAAACCCTAAACATTATCATCATAATTATCATTATTACCCCACGCAATATTTCAAATGCTTAAGCTGTACAGTATATTGTACTAATAAACAAATAACATCGCATTTGTATGTATTTTTCCTCTGAATAAAAATTTGATCCTTTTAAACAAAAATTCTCGCTCACTAAAGATGTTTTCTGTAATTTTTTTCCTGTACTTTTTATGGGTACAGGAGTCGAAGTGGAACAGGAGTCGAGTGACCAAACTGTCGAAAGACCAGATCATCGAAACTTAATGTAACTCAAACTATTGTATAAGGTTAGGCCATGCAGGTCGAGTAATTAAGGTGTTTGTGGTTAGGTTACATTAAGTTAGGTTGAATATATATATATATATATATATATATATATTATATATCAGACAAAATACATATAAACAAACAAACAAATAAGGAAGCATGTGTATAGTAACCAGATAGAGACAGAAAAAGAAACGGGTACAGACAGATTTTGACATACACGCACCCATCATGTAGGCAGCCATGTCGCCCAGCAAAAAGAAAAAAAAAATGTATCGTAACCTTTATCATATCGCAGTTACAACCTAATTACAAAAGGTGAATTTTTCATCCGCGGTAAATTCGAGGAAACAGATGGAAGAAATAATAAAAAATAAATGAAGTGAAACAAACTCAAAACAAATAAAATTACGAAAAAAAACCAAAACAAAAAAAAAACTTCATAGATGAAGACATTAGTCCCTTTTCCAAGAAAAAAAAAATTCTCCTCAGGTAAGACTGAGGTGAAAAATCCATCATTAAGTTTGATCAGGTGCGACCAGATTTTATCTTAATGAGGCATCCTAATGGCATTGGATGGATGGTAAATAGAGAGAGACAGACAGACATACACGTATATCATGAAACTACGTATGATAATTTCGGTTATAAAAATCTATTTCCATTAATAATTTTTCTTAAACTATTTAATAAACAAAAAAATTAAAATGTGTAATAAAATTATTTATATTTTTTTTGTTTATACACAAAATGGATTTTTTATAATACTGAAATCATTTCGTTTCATTTCTTGGAAAATCTTTTACTCACATTTTTCTTATCAATTTGTTTCAGACTTTAAAACAATTTCCAAAACTCTTCATTCAGCATTTTACTGGTCATATATATATATATATATATATATATATATATATATATATATATATATATAGTTTATAAAAAAAATTATATACTGAAAAATCATTGCCAAGGATTCTGAGAACAACAATCAAGTTTACACACACACAGAAAGAAAGACCTATTATAATATTTGTTTTTTTTATTTGTATAAAATGTAGCTTGAGTAACACATGACTGAAATCTCTTCCCGAACGAATAAGATTTATTGTAGCCTGTTTATAACAATATAAGTGTGTGTGTGTGTGTGTGTATATATATATATATATTTGTATTAGCCTGTTTTTAATTTTAAATTTCCATTTTTTTGCAATTTTAATCACTTTTGCGCCATATTGTGACCAATTATAATTGAAATGATATAATTTGATCGATCAGGTCGTAAAAAAACAACAAAAAAAAATCGTGTTTTTAATCTGGAATAAAATCTCCAAACATTGTTTTCAAGTGTTTTAACCGCAAAGGTGCGGCAATTGTGATTCTTTCAGATAAGTTAATTTTGGTGAAAGAGCCAAAATATTCATTTAAAACTGAAGTACGTTCGAGTTTGCATAATTTTATACCACGTTAATTTCACAATTTATTTAATAGCTTTTTTGTGTTAATATTGATCGAGTTTATACAATAAGTGAACACGCATTTCGTAAGTATTCTGTTTCTATTTTCATGTCAAGTTTCTTTTAAATGTTAAGGTAAAAAGTGTAAACAGTAACTCTGTATGTGAAGACGTAGATGTGTGAAGATAGCCAGAGAGAGAGAGAGAGAGAGAGAGAGAGAGAGAGAATTTTTTCTTTATCTACTTTTATCATAAATATTTGCTTCCAGCTTTCCCTGAATGCATTTATAGAAGGGAAATATGTACACAGGCTATTTTATGGCCGTGAATTATTACAGTAGTTTCCAACCCTGTATCATAAACATATTCACGAGTTTATAAACTTTCGTTAACCTTTCGTTAGCTTTTGCCCGAATTGTTCATTCTGACGAAGGTCAAGCTTTTCACTCCACCTTATACTTACAGTTTAACGTGGAATCCGAACTACGCCCGCCAGCAGCCCGGCGTCTTAACCACTAGGCCACCCAGGGTACCCATTTATCTACCAACCACTTTCTTTATTGTGTGGAAGGATGAACAGCTGGGTTTTGCCGCGCGCCGGCTGCCGAGTCCCGACGACGGGGCCGATGAATTCGTAGTCAGCGACGCTAACCACTACGCCACCACCAAGGCATATATACGAGGGTAATTCAATAAATATCCGCACTTTTTATTTTCACAATTTTATTTTCACATCTGATAGATTATAAACACACCACTTCTCAACATAGTCTTCCTGTTTCTCAATACACTTAGTCCACCGATCTACGCGCTTCCTAATGCCATCACAAAAGAATGTTTTTGGCTGTGTGCGTAGCCAGTCATGCACCGCCTCCTTCAGGTCATCATCGCCTTGGAATCGCTGACCTCTCAAAGCGTCTTTTAGTGGTCCAAACAGGTAAAAATCCGAAGGTGTCAAGTCTGGACTGTAGGCTGGATAGTCGAGAACTTCAAATTTAAGTTCCTGAAGGCATTTTCTAGTCTGTGCAGCGGTATGAGGGCGCGCATTGTCGTGTAACAGGATAACACCTTCCGACAATCTCCCTCTCCGTTTTGTGCGAATTGCTTGCTTTAACTCATTCCGAAGCATGTCAGAATACAATGCACTTGTTACTGTAGTTCCACGCTCTAGATCAGGAGTGGGGAACCTGCGGCCTTAAGGCCGCATGCGGCCTTTTGGGGTACTAGTTGCGGCCTTCTGCCTGTTTGACATTCAGAATTCATACCGTACGATAATGGACAGCAACTGATACCCCTTTAGGGCTTTAGGCTATTTCATTAGATCATGGTTTCAGCTTCACTGCTTCTTACACATACAAGCATTCTTTATGGCTTGAAGAATAGGAAATATGGCAACGCTGCCAGTTGAAACTGGCAGCGTTGCCTTACGGCTTACGCCCTTACCTATCAACGATCAACTCGACTGGATGACAGTTACTGACGATTCTCCGATAGTGACACGTACGCTTGTTTCCTTTAAAACTGTAAATCTTTGATCAATTCGTGTACCATTTTTATTTATAAATTTTCTGGTACCCCAATCATGTCAAAAACTGTGAAAAGAAAATTAAAGGAAGAGAACAGAGTATTCCATAGTTGCTGAAAAAGATAAAATGCTGTGTTTGCTCTGCAACGCCATAATTGCAACAGTGAAGAAACACAATGCATATCAGCATTATGCGACTCATAAGAACCACAAGTATGCTATATTGGAAGGAGAACCCCGAAAGTCTGCACTTACGAAGATGAAACTTCAAAAGCAGCAACAACAGCAAGTATTTAAAACGATGTCAGGCCTAGGGACTGAAATCACTGAAGCAACTTATAAAGTAGCATATATACTTGGAAAAAGAGGTAAGCCATATAGTGATGTGGAAATCATAAAAGAATGCATTGTTAAAGTTGTAGCCTCTTTAGATTCAGACAAAGTTAACAAATACAAACAACTACCTCTTTCAAGAAGGATCACTGAAGCAACTTATAAAGTAGCATATATACTTGGAAAAAGAGGTAAGCCATATAGTGATGTGGAAATCATAAAAGAATGCATTGTTGAAGTTGTAGCCTCTTTAGATTCAGACAAAGTTAACAAATACAAACAACTACCTCTTTC